>CAJNJA010041764.1:2074-27575 GCA_905231915.1 Symbiodinium necroappetens | reverse complement strand
TGTGACTCTGCAACTACAAGAGAAGACCCTAAACCCTAAACCCCTAAACCCCTAAACCCTAAAACCCTATAGAACTTAAAACCCGAATCCGGAGCTCTAACTCCGAAACCCGCACCCGACAAGGAACCTCGGCTCGCTCTGCGTAGCCGGGCCAGGCGCTCCTGGGGCTTTGGAATTCGAGTTTTTCAGGGGCTTTATAGGGGTTTGTAGGGGTTTAGGGGTTTAGGGCTTAATAAGGGGTTTAGGGTTTATAGGGGTTTTGGGCTTTAGGGTTTAAGGGTTTCAGGGTTTAGGGGGGTTTAGGGGTTTAGGGGTTTATAGGGTTTCAGGGTTTAGGGTTAGGGAATAGGGTTTACGGTCTAGTTTGAGTTTGGCAAGGCTCTTTTCATGCGCTTTTCGGCTTTTAGGGTTGAAGGGTGCTCTTCTAGGGTTTAGGGGTGAGCTATTTGGGGGTTCTAAGTCTGTAGGGGTGCTTGCTCTCGCCGGGTTTGGCGTTGTTGGTGTTAATTCTGTCGGGTTGGCCGTGCTCTGCTCGGGTTTCGTGTGGTTGAGTTTAGGGTTTGGTGCTTCGCTGGGTGGTACCAGTGCTGTTTTTTGCAGGTTTGGGGTTGTTGGGTCGAGGGCTTGGGCTTTGGGGTTTAGAGCCTGGGGGGTTCTCAATCTTGCAACCTTCTTAGTGCTGGGTTTTGGGGATCTACGCAGGCATAATCTGAGTTCCGGGTATAGTGTAGGGGGGTGCGCTGCTTCTGGGATGCCATGGCAGGGTCCCTCCTGACCACTCCAAAGCCCCACCTGGCCTCCTTTGCATGTCGACTCAACCCCAAGGCCATCAGCCCAAACCCTGAAGCTCTAAGCCAAGCCCTAAACCGTACCTGAGGCTTCAACAGGGAATTCTTGGCATCCGAAGACTGCGACAGCACGAGTCACCCTTTCGATCCAACACCCCAAGCGGGCGTAAACCCCAAACTGTAAGCCCAAAAGAGCCCTCAGGCTTGAACACTAAGCCCCCCAAACAAACCCTCAAACCCAAAAATGCTTGACCTCCCAGGCCCCAACCCAATGTACTATGGTACTCCATCATGTACTATACTGATGTACTATGCTGTACTATACTGTACTATATTACATGCTTTTCTCCGGGCCTGTGGGGCTGCCAAACCGCGCATGAAGCTTCTCCCAAGCGCTCCTCGGACGTCCGCTCCGAAGGTCAAAAGTAATGCGGTTTGGGGTTGAGGGTTTAGGGGCTTAAGGGTTTAGGGTTGGAGGTCTAGGGGTTTGTAGGGGTTTAGGAAAAGGGGTTTTCGGGTTCAGGGGTTTAGGGGTTTAGGATATCAGGGTGCAGGGTTTGGGGTTTGGGGGTTAGGGGCTTCTAGGGTTTAGGGTTTAGGGTGGTGGGTGTGTGGCTTTGGGTTCCAAGTCACAGGATTCAGGGCTGTGGCTGAAGAGCATAGCGGGGTTCAGGGTCTGAGGGTTTCTTATGGGGTGCGCTTAGACATGAGGTGACCATAAAAGCTGGAAGCTGACCCCCGAGATTCTCATAGAAACCTGCTTAATTCCATTTCCTCAAGCCTCAACTCGAACAGCCCCGAATTTTTAGACACTGCAGCGACTTCCCCGAAGATTATGCGCGAGACACTTTAGTGACGAAGTGTCTTGCGTGTGATGTTCGAGGAAGTCCTTTCAGTGTGTGGGTTTGCCAGCCTGGAATCATTGAAATCGGGCAACAGCCAAGGAGGAGGAGCGGAATTAGCGTGAAGCAAGCTGCAAGTTCTTGAGCAGCGTGGCTCTTAACTGCATTGTGTGACTGCTTCTAGAGCAACTTATCCGATGCTGCAGCCTCAGTCGCCCTTCGACAGCGTCACAGCTGACAGCGGACCCCAAAGCCCTGACAAATGAAACCCGAAACTAACCTTGAGCAGCAAACCCTAAAACCCGAAAAGCAAACCCCAAAAGGCCTAAACCATGAAACGCTAAGCCTGAAGCCTTCACGCAAAGATCCTCCTCCGACTCTTCGAACAAATGCGACGAAAAGCCTACGAAATCAATTTTAAACCCATGCATTTCCCCTTCAAAGCCACGTTGGAAACATGACATCTCCTGGTAAAAAAACGCTCCCTCTGACAACACTGTCCAAATGACAAAAGAGCCCTCTGAAGCCCTTCCCACACTCCTGAAATCCCGGCTAGCCAAAAAGGGCAGAGGCTCTGGGGCAAGACGCGGAAGTCCCCGGATGATGTATCCTTGGGCTCCTCCGGCTCCTCGGTGTCTTCAGCCATTCTGCGTGGCTTTGCAGTTTCATTTGAGTGTTTAGGGTTTAGGGGGTCAGGGCTTATAAGGTTTGGGGATTTAGGGTTTAGGGGTTTGGGGTTAAGGGGGTTATGGTCAGCTGTGGCTTAGGGTTTATAGGCATAGGGGCTTAGAGTTCAACCATTCTGCATGGCTTTACAGCGGGTGGGGGGAGTTCATACGATCTTCATCGGGGTCTCACATGGCCCTTGTAACTGGTGCATTAGTGTGTATTGTACGGGTGCAAACTCGTGCGAACGTTTACGGGGGTAGGTAGCTTGCTTGCTATAGGACCTCCAAGGCGGTCTAGCGGGGTAAACCAAGTCCGTTTCAGGTGGATGCGACTCCCTCCAAGTCTTGCAAAGCACCTTGGGTGTCCAAGGGTGGTTTAGGAGTCAGGCCTTCGACCTCGCATCCCGAATGATCCCAAAGATCTAAAACAAAAGAACCCTCCAACCCTAAACACCGCAGCCCACTAAACCCTTAAGCTCTTCTTCGAGCCGAGGCACGACGGCACGAGCGATGCCACTTAGCAGCTCCTGTGTGGTTGAGGGTGTTCCCGCGACTTAGGGCCTCAGGGGAAACCCTCATGCGAGGGTTTCCCTGTGAGGGTTCGACAGGGGCTCCTGCAAGGGCTTCAAGCTATGGCCTACATGATTAGACCAACTTCCTGTGGATGTTTTATGGCAAACCTATGCAAGCGTAAGAAGGATCCCATAGATATGGTGCCTTATGGGTTTATAGGTTCTACGGCATTCGGGGTTTGGGGCTAAGGGCTTCAAGGGTTGAGGGTTTGGCGCCGTAGGGCTTCCGATGGGCACAGGCGGTTTAGGGTTTGGAGCTGAGGGCTTCCTTCATTTAGGGTGTAATCGGATAAGAAACCCCAAGACGCGAGCACAAGACAATTCTCCAGAGAGCAGATGCGGTTTTCAGCACGCATACCCCAGAGCACTGATTATCGGTAATCACGCGGGCCCCTAGAGCCAAGAGAATATCGGGAGTGGTTTCAGCCAACTGATCTTGCCGGAATTACATCGGCGACACTTTGTTTTGGCTGAAACCACGTCTGCCACAAACCATCAAACAGGAACAAACACTCCTTTGAGGAGTCCAGGTCCGTCTGGATGGTCTCGAATCCGAGCTCGTTTAGAGTCCACTTCCCGTTTGACATCACATGTCGAAGAAAACTGCTGCCCGTACTTTTGGTTAAGGAATCAGAAATCATGTTCCGACCATCTATCCATCGGACGGTGCCTCCATGCGCCAGCTCGTTCTTGATGATCGAAATGTCTATAGCAGTTCTCTTGTCATCGATCTGGCTGTAGGGGCAAGTTTGTTTCGACAGGGAATCATACAAGGACTTGGAGTCGGTCACAGCCAAATACGGGATCTTAGCTAACGACCTTTCCCAGTCCTGGTTGGTGAACTCACCACCTTGAGCTTCAAGAAGCAAGAACCTGTGCCCATGAACATTTCCAATGCCACTGGCGAGCGCCTGACACTCAGCTGACAGGGTGTTCACAACCTTTCTCTTTAACTTGTAGCTCTTCCAACTGGAAATGGTCACGGCAGCCGCTGGTTCATACTGTAAATCTTGATCATGAAAAATCACTAGGTGACCGCCTTGACTGCTTGTCCGGCGGTTCTGAAGAAACTTCTCGGAAATCTCGGTGTGATTCAAACCCTTATTGCTCTTGATAAACACAGTTTGACCGGTCCAAGCTGGTCCAGCCACAAGGTTGACTTGGTTCCCATTCCATTGATCCTCTTGTCGAGTTTCCTGATTTTCTTGATTGAAGTACGTGACTCTTTTGGCTTCAATGGCGTGGAGGTCGGGTCCATTGTCAACCATGCCAGGATGAAACAAGGTATGTCTGGCTGCTGGCTTGAACATGTTTCCGAATCCAATGTTCCGGAGTTTCAACCCAGAAATCCATCCCTGAATCCTCTTTGGACCCAGTCCCTTCTGCGTTTCCCCATGAGGCATCAGTGACAGCACTAACGCGAAGTCTCTGGATCGCAATCGGAGAAATCCTAATCCCAACCTGAAACTTTTCGGCTTCAACCGCAAGCTGATTAGCACTGATCATATCTCGAACCCTGGGCTTCGGAAACTGTTGTTGCAACAATGACACACGGCCACACAAGTCCGGACGCGTCTCCGTGGCTAACCAAGCTAAAGCTCCTACAAGAGACCTCAAAAGGGCAATTTCGGCTTCGGTACAGTACGAGTACCTCTGGGTCTGTCGGGCCTTGGTAAGCGGGATCTTGTGAACCTTCTCAGCAACATAATGATGTTGATCCACCATGATGCTACCGTCCTGCTGAGGGGTGAACTGCTTTCCAGTGAACCGGCCGCTTCCATACTGGAATTTTCCAAGTTTGTAGCGTTCGTTCAGCATCTGCATCTTCGCTTGATGAACCTCGCCACCACCATGCAGCATATCATCAGTCGCCACCGAAATCATACCAATCAACTTATTCCACCCGGTCATGTTAGGATCATGAAGGAAGTAAATGCAAGGATCGGCAAGACTCTGAACATAACCCAGTTCCTCAATAAGAAGACGCTTCAGATGTCGAAACCACGCCATCGGCCCATCGAGCAGACCGTAACAGGTTTTCAGAAGCCTGAGCAAATCACCTTTCTTCATCCCTGGAACACCTTCGGGGGGTTGTTCAGCATACAGCTCTCTCCTAATGGGATCCCCGGAATGAAACGCCTGAGTGAAATCCAAGAACCCGAGTTGCCACTGCTTGCTAGCGATGACCTGGGCAGTAAACATCACGCCTTCACGAGTAACTTGAGGGGTCGCGGATTCTAAATCTTCGGCACCTTCTTCCGAAAACCCTTTCATGACATGTCGGACCTTCGCCTTGCAAGGTCCACCGTGCTCGCCCTTTAAAAGAGTGCCCTCACACTGGGCCTTGTCCAGGTCTCCATGCTCGAGCGGCTTCGCCGTTCGAACATAGCGGGATTCCATGATCCGGTCAGGTTTTTCCTGGCGGATCTTCGCGCTGGTCTCGGTGTCGAGCTTCTCGTAGGCCTTCGTCTCGAGGTTGTTCGCAATCTCCTTCTCAGTCGCGCGAAGGAAACATTCCAAGTCATGTTGATTCAGTTCTTTCAGCCGTATTTCTTTCCGCTGTCTCGTCTTGAACAAGGTCTCCAGCTTGGCGTAGTAGAGCTCGAGGAGGTGTGTCCGGGATCTCTTCGTTGGAGGTTCGGTGGCCTCGTCGTCCTCAAGAATGCCTTGGCCCGGCGCCGTCTCATCGTCATCCACAGGCAGCGATTGTCCTGGGATAGGTTCCCAGGTCCCGGTGGTCACACCGTCTTGTAGGTCTTCGTCAGTAGGTCGCTGCTCCGGAGGGGCGATCTCTGGTTCCACGTCCATTGGCATGCGAGCTCGTAGTTCTTCAAGGCTGGTCTTCTGCCTGATCCGTCTCCGGTCGCGATTGACCAGGTGCTCAGGCTCTGGTCGTAGGTCCTCCTCGTCGGGCTCGTACTCGATCGTCTTGCTGAGGTCGATGTAGCCGCGCTTGGGTTCCCTCTCAAACTCCTCCTTGGCCTTGGTGAGTCCGTCCAGCCGCCCTGTTACAGACAGTTTCTCCTCCGTGCTGCCCGGTCGTATTCTTTCGGGTGACGCCTTGACCAAGTTCCCTTGGTAACTCAGCCACACGGTCGACGGCATATCCGTCATGATCACTCTGGCCGGTCCGTGCCATCGTTGATGTGGTCGATCGCCTTTCTTGGAGTGGCCGAGGCGGTAGAAATAAACCATCTGACCCACCACATAGTCTTGTTGAGGCCGAGGTCCTCCCGCGATGACATTCCGCAGGGCCTGGTCACTATCAACCTCAAAGAAGGCTTTTGCCGCAGCCTTGCGCATATTCATCGCTCGAACTATGCCGCCATCTCCAAGTCGTAGTTCCTTGCCGGCCTCGGCATCATCGTGCCCTTCAGAAAGAAGTCCTCCTGGTAGTCGCGGTAGGTAACCCATGACCCGCTGGACAGGTGAATATCCGCCGCGCGACGCGAGGCGGTTCTTCATCATGACGGCAGTGTCCACTAACTCATGCCACTCGGCGAGGGTGGCGCAGTTATAGTCGGCCATCGTCTTCTCGAGAAGCACCTTGAAAGTTCGACCGTGCCGTTCTGCAAGTCCTCGTTGAAATGGGGACTCCAGACTGCTGGGGTCCATACGTGTGCCTTCCTGGGCCGTGCGATGGCGGAAGCTTCCTTTGAACTCTCCTCCCTGGTCCGCCCAGATTTGCTTAGGCGGCCCAAAGAACCGAACCCATTGTCGATATGCACTCCACACTGCTTCCGGGCTTCGACCTTTCAGAGGAATGATCATCTGGAAGTGGGACGAGTAGTCGATGATGTTCAGGGCGATCTTCTTGCGCTTCTGCCCCACCATTGGTAGCCATATAGTGTCCATCCCGATCACCTCATTAATGCCGAACTCTCGTGGCGGTGCCGCCCGCCGTGGAGGTCGCGTCTGTAGAAACTTCTCGCAAACACTGCACTTGAGCTCCTGGGCGATCTTGATCACGTCTTCAGAGGCCTTCGCGGCCTTGAGAATCCGCACAAAGCGTTCTCGATGAGGATGTCCGAGTCCTTCATGGGCTCGTCGGACCAGCTGCACCAAAGTTCTGTGTCGACTCCCTGGTAGTGCCTTCTCCTCGGCTCCTAGGTCATGTCCTTCGCCTTCCGGTGGATCGGGTACTGGATGAAGTCCGGAATCGCCTGGTTCTTGGTCTCCGTCTTCTGGTTGAGCATGTCTTCGATCTGGTCCTCGTGGTTCATCTTCGCCTTCCGGTGGATCGGGTACTGGATGAAGTTCGGAATCGCCGGCTTCTTGGTCTTCGTCTTCTGGTTGAGCAGGTAATCGAGCTCGGCCTTGTTCGTCCACTCGTGCTCGGACACGGCGTTGATAGTGAATCTCACTATCACTCAGAGGCCTGGTCATGTAAGTCTCGTACCGCTGCTGTCGTTGGTGCTGTTCCCGGCTCTCTTGTAGTAGGTCTCGTTCATAAACATCGTCCCGGGAAACATGGCATCGAGCAGCTAGCAGACTACGAAGGACAGACAAGACAATGCGCACACTGAGTTCGCAGGTCCCTTGAAGCACTCTATGGGCGGCCTCCCATGTCGTGGCCACCTTCATGCTCCCAGAGTGGCTGCGGTAAGGCAAATCAGAGCTGACATCCACATTGGAACTCGCCGCGTCTTCCTGAAGATACACCACATCACGAATTGCCTTGAAAGCCTTGCGACTAGCTTGGCACACCAACCTTTCGAGCTGGTCTCTTTCTAAAACATCTGAGGGCAGAACTGGCATGACAAGAACAAGACATGTCGGCTGCGACTGCAAGGCATGCTTCAAGGACCGTAGAAACTCCGTAGGATCAGCACTAACAGTCAAAATGGCCAAGTCAGCCCCTGCACTATCCGGCTCGCACAGACCTTTAGATCCCGCCTTGTCTAAGCCCAAACCACAGGCTATCACTTGCTCCCATGTCCTAGTATCGCCCTTGTCTCCTTTTGAAAAACCCTTGAGTCGATCTGCCCGTGATTCCGGGAGTTCGGTCTCTGCGACCTGCATCAGCTCAAATGCTGTGGACATCTGTCGGTGGGTCCTAGCCAAAGAGCTGCGCAGTTGTCGGTTCTTGTGCCGGCTCAGGGGCTCCCACGATGCTGCTTTCGCCATTCCAGGAACTCCTGGTAGTCCATGTTGTGGCTCGAGCTGTCGTCCTCCTCGGAAATCTTGTTGGTGCTGCTGCGAGGTCCTGCTCGACTGGGTGCCATTGTCGTCCTTGGTTCGACACTCAGAAGTTTGTGGCAGGTCCGGCATCTCGTCCGGGTCACAAAGGCATTGGATCCCGACTGGATTGTCGACGAGTGGCCGCAGAGGTCTTGAATCATCCGCACCAGAAACTCCCGGGGGGTGTGCTCGTCCTGGAGGCTGTTCTGGATCCGGTCCCGGGTCTCCCGGTACTCGTCGTCCAGCATCCGCTGGTGCTCGCACCATTTGAACATCCCTCACTGATCCTGCTACCGATTGTTCCGGCAATTGAAGAACACCCGCTTGTAGTTGACCGGGGTCAGGCTGAGCTCCATCCTGCAGACTCGTCCGCAGTGACAGGCTGGCAGGTCGTTCCCGAAGAGCTGAGCCCCGAGGGTGAAGATCTCCTGCTGCTTCATCTTGTCCGTCACCTTGCTGTCGTTCGAGGTGTTCTTGGAGGTTGCCGCAGAGGTTTCGGTCGACTGGGAGTGTTTCTTCGGCCAAACCGGTTTTTGGCGGCGGTGGTCCTCGTGGAGGCTCGTTCGATCTCGGTGAAGCCACCGACGAGAGTCGTCTCCCACGGCTTCCGGTCGCGCCGTTCCAGTGCGTGTACTGGGAGACGGAACCCATCAGACCCGGCGACGAGCTCGCCTGGTCCACCATCTCGAAATCGGACTCGGTGACCGCCTTCTTTGAGCGAGGGCCTTGCTCCTGACGCCAGGTTTGGAACTTTTTGAAGAGCTCCCGGTCCTCCTCGTTCTTGTCCTGGATGGCCTCGTCGATCGTTATGTTGAGTTCCTGCAGCCGTGCCAGGTGGAACTCCTTGACATTGTGCTTGACGTGCAGGACCGGTCGAGGGAGTTGCCCACCAAGTTGACCATCAGCTGGATCAGTGGACGGAAAATCACACAGATCCTCAGCAGAAGGTTGCACCAATGGTCGAGTGCCCTGGCTGTCCTGGCTGGGTCGTCCTGCTCCGGTCGGGCTCGCTTGTTGGTCGGCGAAGAGCAGTCCATGGCGAACCTGGGGTCCTAGCAGGGCAGTGCTACCGCTACAGGCTTTCACAGCTGTTCCCGCAGGAGGGCTTGGGAGTTCACCAAGCGACAGCACTTCGAATTCACCATGTTCACTCTGCTGCAAGCGATTCTCAGCTTCCTTAAGACACCTGTGCATCTTGGCAGTAAAGTTGTTCAGCGGAATTCGGAGGGCTCCAGTAGGGCCAATGCACAAGGGAAGCTTGGCACCATGTTTTCGTAGCACAAGCATCAATTTCCCCTGAACCAGACCAATCACCGCATCCCCCTGAATGAGAAACTTCAGCGAAATCAAGAACGGGGCCTTGGCACTGTGTCCTTGGTCGAACACCGCTGGCTTCAGATAACAACCCTTGGGTCCTAAGCTGCAGGGCACCACGGCATTGTATGAAGTCTGTGACACCCCATGGACCGAACGAAAGCGATTCACCTCAGACTGCCGAAACCACCGAAGGTCCTGAGGCCAGTGAGGTTTCATGGTTTCAAGAGTATCACGGCCTACTGCAGTCCGCTGGCATCCCGTATCTAGAGTGGCGCAGGCAGCATCTTCGAACATATGATTCTCACTGTACCACAACTCATGGAAACGACACATCATGTAATCGAGCTCGGAAATTGGGCTGTCACGCTGTGCCGGTCCTACGCCGCAGCCCTTTGGCTCTGCCTCCTGATTCAAAATCGATCCGCTGGCCGAGGTTGGCCCGGGATCGCTATCATCATCGGGGATGGTCTCGAGGAGATGGCAAAACATAGCGTCGTCATAGTCATCAACGTCCACCTCGAGGAGATGAGTCTCCTTCTGATTGGAAGCCTGGCCGTTGCCGGTGACGCCGGGGCATTCACGTTTCCAATGCCCGATGCGTCCACACTTCTGACAGCGTGTCCGCTGCTTCAATTCAGCAATCGAAAGTCGATAGGTCCCGGGCCTCAAAGGCCCCGTGGCTGCGCGAGGGTTCTGGCCTGCCGAACCTTGGCGGTATCCACGACCTAATTCTCGATCCTTCTTAAGCTGAGCCGACTGGGTGTATGTCTTCTTCTTCTCCCGGATCATCATCGCAAGAATCTCCGCCGCTTCTTGCTCCTCAAACACCTCTGACTCGGGGAGGGGGTTGTCCACCATGTCGGCCAACATGGTTTCCATGGCCTCCAAGTCATCGTCCTCCTTCTCGACGGTCGTCTCCTCCTCGTTCAAGTCTGTCTCGCCTTCCACCAGGTGAACCGTAGAGGTAGCCGCCTTGCTGCCTTTCGCGAGGTTCTCGTTGCCAAGCTGGTTGGCCTGGATCTTGGCCTCATGCTTTCTCAGCCAATGCTTGACATCCTTGGGCTCGATCGATCCTTGCGTAAAGTTCAAAAGAGCCTTGATGTCACTTTCAGCAAGGCCCAAAGCATTGATCAGCAAGAAGCCCTTGTAGATGGAAGGGAGGTTGACCCGGTGCTCTTGCACCTTCCTCTCTGCTGCTTCCCATTTAGCCAGAAACTGCCGGGCATTCTGGTTTCGTTGGCGCTTCAAGTGATATGTAATCCTTGACAGCGAAGCTAGCAGATGCTCGTCCTGGTCGTCGCCGTAGTACTCCGGAGCATCCATCTGAGTGAGCAGGGTCTCAGCATTGTTCGGATCTGACAACCACTTCGGATCCTTCGCCAAATGCTTGAAATCCTGGAAGGGCGTCCCGCTCAAGGCCTTCAGGAGGTTCTGGCCTGAGCCTTGGTGGTACTAACCCAGATCCTAGCCCTGATCAGGTAGTCCTCCAACGGATATTCTGCTCCGTCCCAGGGAGGCGGTGGACCTGCATTGGTCCGGAAGTCGCTGCCCTGGTCGTCGTCATCCTCATCCGCCCGTCGGCGGCTCTGTTCTCGCGACCGTCTCGACGGTCTTTCGCTGCGGCGCTCATGTGCCCGAAGCCGCATCCACTGGCGGAACTGGTTGTACTCCGCCTCCTCGTCTTCAACGGCCTCGTCTTGCCGTTGGTCCTCATCTTCCTCATCCTCCGGAACTGGAAGATCGGCGGCACTCCCCTGTGCCATGTCAACCGTGCTGCTCCCGAGCGCGCCAAAACTGAATCAACTCTCAAGAGAATTGCTCGCACTCAACAACCCCTAAGCACCTGGTCGTAGCCAGGCGCTCCGCTACCACTGTAATCGGCTAAGAAACCCCAAGATGCGAGCACAAGACAATTCTCCAGAGAGCAGATGCGGTTTTCAGCACGCATACCCCAGAGCACTGATTATCGGTAATCACACGGGCCCCTAGAGCCAAGAGAATATCGGGAGTGGTTTCAGCCAACTGATCTTGCCGGAATTACATAGGGGTTTAGGGGTTTAAGGGGTTGGGGTTTAAGGCCTAAGTTTAGGGTTTGTTAAAGGTTTATAGGGTTTAGGGTTTAAGGGCTTCGGGTTTAGGGTCTAGGGTGAGGTTTGCAAAGGTTCGGGTGTTTCCTTCTTCAGGCTTCCGGGTTAGAGCCGCTAGCGCCTTGAAGCCCCAAGTAGCCGCAAAACCAAGAAACCGCATGCCCTTACCACGTCCTTAGTACTTAGAAGAGGGTTCCTTTAAAAGGATCTATACGGCCCCAACTTTCAGGGTTCTATGATGTTTCGCGCCTTAGCTCCCTGGAGCTTCTGCCCCAAGGACAGACTGCCACATCTTGGGCCTGGTTTCTTAAATTGTTAAACGGATTTAATTTAAGTTACCATAATAATAAGGAAACCTTATTATTTACTATAGACCCCTTATTGTAGTAACTTAAATTAAAACTTGAATTAAAACACTCAGAAAGAACCCAGCTTGGGTCTGGTTTCCAGCGCCCCGCAGAGCCCAAACAAGAGGTGCTCTCAGCTCTAGCCTCTCTAGGGTTTCGGGGTTTAGGGGTTTAGGGGCTTAGGGGTTTAGGGTTTAGGGGTTTAGGGGCCCCAAACCTAAACCTATTAAGCCATACGGAAAGCCGAAGCTGAACCCCCAGAAGTAGCCAGACAAAGCCCTTAGACACAAAAGCTCTTGCATCCGAAACCTTGAAGCCATGTTATATGAACACAAACCCCTAAGCCCTAAACCCTAAGCCCCGATGTTCTGCATAGAACCCTGCAACTTCAGCAGCTGCAACTTCAGCAGCTCTCCAAACACCAAGAAGACATCATACAGTAAACAGGGACGACAGTAAAACTGATCAGGGAAATCCTGGACACCTACATCCGTAAACCCGTACATCCTAAAGCCTAACGTAGCCCGTTTTAGTTTTGGGTTATAACCAGGCTTTTTGGGTTCAAAAAGTCTACGACGGTGATGATCCCAAAGCCCCAACCCCAGCACTCCGAAACCCGCATGTCGGCGCCTCCTTGCGCGCTTCGGCGTCAACGCGCTCCTGCTCGGCCCATGTGCCGGGAAGACGAAAGGCTGAAAGGGTTCGAAGAGCGCGCGGGCTTCCCGGATCTAGCGGGTCTCAGTCTCTATGGGTTGGTCTCTATATACAAAACATATACCTATCTATATATTTTTTACCTTTACATATCTTCATATATCTCTCTACATCTTTAGATATCTTTATGTATCTTAAGATCTGCTATGGCTGGGAGGGTTTGGGGGCTTTCGGTCTGCGTGTTCCCACCTAAAAACCTAAATCGCAATAAACCCTAATCCGCTGAACCCTGAAGTCCTGAAGCCTACAACCCAATGTAAAGGCCTTCGTTTCTTGGAACAGGGTCTTGGGGCCTCATGTGCTTGAGGCACTACAAGGTTACGTAGAGAGGCGCTTGAAGACTTGGGGTATAGGGTTGCTTGAGGAAGCGCCACCTGCATTTGAACGGCAGGCTCGAGTTACCGTTCAGTTGGGAAGCCGAAGCCTCATGGCGCAATTTGTTGGCAACATCCGATGCTTCTGCCGAGTTAGCGTGGCACGCAGTCACCAGACAGCAACTCGAGTGTCCGGCAATGTTGGTATGCAAACCATCCCCACGTCATGGGATAGAAGCCGGCCCGAACCCAAAAGCGCGCCGCATTAGGGTGCGGTGGCTTCAAGACCAAGTATGCAGTGCCTTGTGCTGTGCTGACAAGTCAGGCATGGGTCAATCGCTCACCTCCTTGGCCACCAGAAAGCCGGTGGCCCCCTGTCACACCCCTGCCGCTCTTCGACCCTGCAGCGTGAAGTCTTAAGGCTTCAGGATTCATTCATGAACCCAATGCTTAGGATTTAGGGTCTAAGGTGTATAGGGTCTAGGGTACGTGCGGTACCGACCCAACTCTAACTGCAACTGTACCAGTCATAAACCAACCACAAATCACCAAGCATCAGGCTTTCGGTACCCTCAACCCTAAGCCCTAAACCCTAAACCCAAATCCCCTAAACCCTAAACCCTCAACCCTAAAACCCTAAACCCAAAACCGAAATCCCATAAACACTAGGCCCCAAACCGTCAACCCTTAAACCCTAAACCCAAAACCCCTAAACCCTCAACCCCAAGCCCTAAACCCAAATCTCCTAAACATCAGCTTCTTATAGTCAGCCCAAACTCGGATCCTGAAAGCCATGAGAGGAAACCACAGGCCCCCCAAACCCTAAACCGAAGCCCTGAACCACGGTTTCGGGTTTAGGGTTTGGGTCTAGGGTTTACTGAGAAATCCTGCGCCCTAGCCCATCAACATTCTCAACCCTACACCTTAAACCCATCAAAGCCCCTAAACTCTAAAGCCTCAAAAACCTAGAGCCTACAACCTGAACCTCCAAGCCTTAGCCCTCAAAACCCTAGACCTTATAATTCTTAAAACCTAAACCTCAACTGAAGATCTGATCCTAAACCCTAAACCCCTAAACCCTAAACCCCGTAAACCCTAAACCCTAAACCCGTAAACCCTAAACCTTAAACCCTAAACCTGATCTCCCACGCTCGAAGAAACACAGCTTCGGCAACAACAGGCACTGACGAACCCCACGACCAAAACGAGCCAGAAACCCCAAGCCCCAAAACGACCCCAGAAATTCCTGCAGAAACACAAAAGAGCAAGAACTCCATGATACAAACAAACCCTCAACCCTAAACCCTAAACCCCTAAACCCCTAAAACCCTAAATCCTCACTACGGCTGATGATATAAACCCTGCACGACCCATAATAGGGAAAATACCATAATTCCTATAGTTTAGGGACCTTAAGGTAATGCAGGAGTTATATCATCCTCAGTATGTGCCTGGAGTCGTAGCTTCTCCTCCTGCACTTTTTCAGAGTCTGCCTCGCGAAAGTCTGACTTTGTCTGTATCTCTGTCCGGCTTTTCGGGCAAAGGGCTTAGGGAGCTTTAGGCTTGGGGCGTTGGGGTTTGGGGTTTTGGGGTTTTGAGGCTTTGGGTTTAGGGAATTTGGAGTTTTAGGGTTTCGGATTTAAGGTTTTATTGTGGCGGCTTGTCGGGTTTTGGGCTTCAGAGTTCGGGGTTTAGGGCTCTGGGGCTTCGGCTTCAAGCATTCAGCACTCTCCTCGCCTTCAGCTGAAGTTGATAGGGTATGCTGGAGTTTGTTCCCCAGATGCTGCGCACATTGCACCTTACCCCTGAAACACTGCGACACTAAAGCCCACCTACACCTCTCAAACGACCCAAAATCCCACACAAACCTGAATTCTAACTAAGCCCCTATAAACCTTTTGATCTTGAACCACTGATACCCTCGTTTGAGGGAGCAGCCGATTAACACAAGGAACTTACTTAACGGTAAAGATGCCGTAAGAATCGAAGGCACAGTCGCGTGTCCCCAACGAAAGACCTCCACCCTCCCAATCCCAACCCAATCCCCCCTTCTCCCGGACAAAAGCGACAAAAGCCAAAATCAACACTAACCCTGAATCCTATACTCCTCAAGACATGCTATAAGGAACTCTTAGAAACAAAGGAAAAGAAGACCAACCCACCTGCAGCTTCGCTGTCTGCTGCTCGAAGGCAAGCCGCGCTTGGTTCAGCCGCGACTGGTGCGAGGCTACAATGTTCACGGTTGTGGGTTTTGGGGGTCTAGAGATTTGATGTTCTAAACACTAAACCCGAAACACCGGGATTGTGGGCTTAAGGTTTCAGAGGCGGGGGTTCTGAGTTTGGAGGCTTCCTTGGAGTCCCCTCGAGGGTTTCATGCAAAAGGGCTGCAACAGGGGGGTTCAGGGTTTCGTAGACCCTAAACCTAAACCCTAAACCCTCTAAACCCTCTAAACCCTCAAAACCCTAAGCCGTAGGAGTGTTTTTGGGGTTTGTTCTACCAGTTAAGGGAGCCCTTGAGGCTGCAAGAAAGGATCGCCATAGGTTCAGAGGCTTCGAAGACGCCTTTGGAAAGGGCCTCTATGGTCCTGTAATGTTTCTGTCCCTAAACCCTAAACCATAAAGTCGGTGATTCAGATTTTTCGGAGTTTTGGGGCTGAGATTTAAGGTTTTGTGTTTAGGGGTTTGCGGCTCTGGGGTTCAGGGTTTAGGGCTCAGGGTCTTAGGGTTTAGGGATTAGGGTTGAAGCGGTTAAGAGGTTTGGGGTTTAGGGTTTTAAGCTTCCATGTTTCGAAAATGTTCCGAGCTTCCGCAGGAGCCTTGTCGTTCTAGGGTCCGAGAATACTTAGGCTGCACTACAAGTCTAAGAAGAACCCTGTAGCCATTGTTCGGCTTCTATGTCAAGCTTTAAGACCCAAAACCACGCAAGTAACCCGAAATCTGACCCTGAACTGATGCCTAGGCCCTCGGCATTCGGGGGATTCGGGCTAGGGGCTTAGGGGCTTAAGATATGGGTAGTTCTCAAAGTTAGGGTCCCTTTTCTGGTCCCCAAACTAGTACGGCACCCTTATACAAGTGATTCTAAATATATAGGGTTTCTGGGTTCAGGGCTCGGGGTTCGATTTTTCCGGTGGTTTGAGATTGAAGGGTTGAGGGCTTCGTCCGGGCTAAGAACTTACGGTTTAAGGGTTTGGGGTTTGTAGGGTATGAAGGTTTAGGCTGGCACGCTTTGCCGGGAAGTGGACAGGGCCCTGGACCCTAGTCCTTGAGTAGGAACCCCTCACAAGACGGTACTTTCGTCAATAGGGAAAGTCTGGGTCTCAGCTCTGAAAAGCTGCGCCTATCAAAAGTTTTGGTTTAGGACCTATACCCTAAACCCTGAGTCCTAAGCAACTTGGGATTCAGGGACTAGGGAGGTCATAGAATCAATTTGAGAGCATAGGGTTTTGGAGTTTTGGGGTTTGGGCTCAGGGCTTGGGATTTAAGAGTTTAGAGCATGACAAGTTGAGGCTTGGAGGGCTCGGACTGTGCTGATCTGCAGGGTTCAGGAGTTCAGGGTCCCGTTTTGATGCCAAGAAGGATCTGAAAAATCTTCCTTTCAGGCAAGGGCTTTGCGAAGATGCAGGCTTCAAAGTAGAACGGTTTTAGAGAGCGCTGCAGGCTGGGTCGGGGGATGTTGGGGGTTCCGGGTACCGACTGTCTTAGTGCTCCTTTGAGGAGGTCTTATGGTTGGCCTTACACCTCCTGTGAGAAACCGTACTGAAGTCGGATTGAGGCAAACTGAACCCCTGACAAGCATCGGCCATTTTTTGTACAAGCGGTCTGCACGAGACAGCTGTGTACACATATAACGCGGCTTCCAGAAGCCTATTTGGGAACCTTTTAGAGTTGCGGGGTTTGGGGATACGTTGTTGCCGATCTCGTACCCTAGACCATCGAGCCTGAACTCAAGACAACAGCCAGACCGAACAAAGACGCCATCCGACCTCCTATGGAACCAGTGCGACTCAATACCCTAACCTAGCTGCTGAGTGCCCTGGACTAGTGACTAGAAAACGTCATCATATTCACCCAAACAGATTCAGGGAAAAAACCCTGAACCCCTAGAGCCATCCCCGCAAACCCCACAAAAATATCCAGTCTTACCCACGCCCCCAAACCCTAGAGCCGATAAACATCGCATCACCGAAACCCCTAAGCTCTGCATCCGAGCTTTCGGGGTCAGGGTTTAGGGTTTAGTTTGTTTTGGATCATGTAACAAAAACCCTGAGCCCTTCAACAATTTCCCGAAATCCTAGACCCTATACATCCAGACCCGAACCCCCCGTAGTTGGGTTCTTCACTATACTGCCACCACAATGATCAAAACCTATCTTCTCATTATTTTAATTATCAAGAGTCCACTAGTATCCCCTTCACCCCTTAATGCTTTAATAACAAGGGTACCCTTTTTCCGAGTGTTTGGGTTTAATACGTGGACAAGGGGCAAAAGACCCAGAACCCTAAACCCTAAACTCCTAAACCCTAAAACCCTATATAAGTAAACCTAAAACCCTAAACCCTACAACCCTAAACTCTGGATTGAATCTGAAACCCAGGGCCCTCACACCCTTTTGGCTTCGCTCCACACACCCTGGAAGGTTTCCGTGCAACTCTCCGGAAGGCTCCAAATCTGTGATCCCTATCAGGGTTTCTTTAGGGATTCCTTCTAAGGGTCCTTTAAAAAGGAGCTTCAATCTGTGATCCCTTTTTGGGGTTTAGAGGTTTCAGGGTTCGGGGTTTGGGGTTTAGGGTGTAGGAATCTAGGGTTTAGTGTTGAGGGCAGAGTCTGATACCAGGTTTGATATGGTTGTTTCGTGGAAACACGCAAGCTTGTACAGGCTGATAACGCGTCTGAGGTGGTTTATCCAGTGTTTGTAAGGTCTTTATGGGGCCTTCGCGGTTTCTTGAAGTAGTTTTCCTAAGCTGGGGGGATATCCACAATAAGGATCCTACCATGTCGCGTGGGTGCTCACAGCTCCTTGTCCGAGTCTCCCGTGCGTGGCCGCTTAGCCTCAGGCTCTTCCACCGCGGCACTGTCGGCGCCGTCGTCCTTTTAGGGCTTCGGGCTTATAGAGTCTGCAATTGTAGTTCTTTTCTTCGAATTAACCCCGAAAACTCCAGTCTCTTCCGAACGATTTGCACCTGTTCCTGAATTTTCTAGCTCCGTTCGAGCGGTTTGCTAGTCGTTTACGACCAGTTTGCGTCTTTTCTCAAGCTTCTAACTTCTACACACACACACACACACACACACACGCACACACACACACAGACACACACACACACACACGCGCGCGCACACTTGCAGAGAGATGCTTGATGAGCTCTCAGGCTTGGTCAATCCATAGAAACCCATTAATGTGTCCTCTGGATCTAGACCAGGGTCTTCATCGCAGTCGTCGGATTCTGCGGCCTGTCATGCTTTGAAACTTTCTAGGGTTTGCAGTCCTTCTGGAGCTTAGGGTTTGGGGTCTAGGGTTTGGGATTAAGACCGAAGCTTTTGAAATGGCAAGCCTACAAAGCCCTACCCGAACTAACCTCAACATTAGTCAACATTTCAGGCGCATGGAAACTTTATAGAAATGCTACGAACAGGGGACCTGGCTGTTAAACGCACAGACCTAAAGCCTGCACAATCAAACCCTGGACTCGAAAAAACACCTTCCACTCCGAAGCCGTAATGCGACAAAGAGACACGACACTGACCTTGCCTTCCTCAAGACAACAACAACTACACAGGGGTGTTGGGAACCCCACAACCCATAGCAGCCATACAGCCCTTGAAACCCCGAAAACCCCTAAACACTAAACCTACAATACCGTAACCCTAAACCTTTAAGCCCCAACACCCAAACCCCTGAACCCCAAATCCACACACGAGGCCAACCCCTCCTTAAATCCGGAGCCCACCAAACGAGCCCAAAACGGGCTTTAGGGTTTAGGGTATCATGGCAGGACTGTGTATGGCCCGAAAAGGCACAACTCTAAACTCTAGACCCTCACCCCTGAATCTTAAGTTACTCTACAAACGCACATGTCCGGCCCACGACAGGAATGTACACAAAAGGACTACCCACCCCCCTGTAGCACCCTTCTAGCCTTCTAGATCCCTTATAGCTTCTACTAGCCCTTATAAAGGGCCTACCCTTCTACAGATCCCATATAGACTTGAAGTAGCCCTTCTAGATCCCTCCTTAAAGCACCTACCCTTCTAGAGATCCCTTATAAACTTTAAACGTATCCCTTCTAGACCCCGCCCGGTCCTCGGCAGGAAGGTCGACGTCATCCCCGGGCTCCGCGGCCGGATCGTCCTGGGTCGCCTGCGGCCACGGGGGCTCCGCTGAGGCTTTGGCCCGGTGAAAGGAGAGTTCGGGGGCTTACAGGTTTAGGGTTTATTTAGGGTTTAGGGTTTAGGTTTAGGGTTTAGGGTTGGGGGTGTTGGGATTCTTTACGGCTTTAGGGTTTGGATTGGCTTGGGTTTGTGGGTTTTGGAGGTTTAGGGCTCCTGGGCTCAAATCCTGCGCCCTGAACCGCTAACTCGAGATTCTGCGACCCCTAAACGCTTCACCAGGCCTCCGCAGGGAGCTCTCCGTCAAGGAGGAGCGCTGCGGCCGTGTCCAAGCTCGACACCTCTGCAAAAGCGTGCTTGTTTATGGATAGTTCTCTGAAAATAATTAGGGTCGCTCTTCAGGTCCCCAACTAGCGGGGACCCCAGTTTAGAGACCGACCCATATTTGCTTCGACTCGAACACAGGCATTTAGAGATGAAGAGGCAAGGGGATTTGAGAAGGGTTTTACGTCTGGGAATGGAGAAGGGCGCAGCAGCTAGAGGCCGACAAGTAAACAAAATACGAGGTGCATTGCTTTGGGGATTGTGTGCTAGTGTGTGACTTTCCTCAGCAAAACGACTTTCGGAGATGTAAGCCTATTGCTGAACCGGCTTGCCATTACTGTTCTGGCCTGTTGTGGCAGATCGAGGCTTCGAAACAGTAGCCCTAACCCCTTCATGAAACCGTAAACCTCGCAGCCCCAGTGTGCACATCGGATGAGATCAATCATCCATGATGCAAGTAGCTTTCACCCTAAACCCTAAACCTTTTCAGAGAGCATAGGAACCCTTAAGGGAAGCGCTATAAGGAACCCATGTTAAACTCACCTTCCCGGTTACTTCCCGTGGTCGCGGAGCCTTGGTCAAGGCCTCCTGGCACTTTTCCAACGGCAAACCTATGGAGAGGCTTCAGGGTCTATAGGGTTTAGGGGCTTTAGGGCTTTGGGTTTTGAGGATTGGGTTTAGGGGCTTTAGCAATTTAGGGTTTAGTGTTTTGAGGATTGGGTTTAGGGTTTAGGGGCTTTGGGGTTTGAGGTTTTGAGGATTTAGGATTCGGATGGGTTCAGGGTTGTGGGGTTTAGGATTCTGAGTGGTCGAGGGCTGTTAGCTCAAGGTTTTTGTTGGAGCGCGTTGAGGATGCAGGGTTGACGGTGTTGGGTTGAAGCTCAAGGGTTTGGGGTCTATGGTTGTTTGGGGTCTATGGTTTAGGGTTTAGGGGGTGAAGAAGAGTCTCCCGCCTTCCCGGCTGCAACATGAACATGAAGGGAGCAGCTTAACAAGGGGAGCCACTGGGGACCGCGTTCCGGTGCAAGCTGAGTCCCCCTAACTTCGACGGGGATCCAGAAGTTCAGAACATCTCCGAAGCTAGAGCCCCCAAAACCCTGAACCCTCTGTCCCTTAAAGGAGGCCTTCAAGCCCTAACCCCTGAACCCTAAACTTTAAACCTTAGTGTAGAGCCTAGACCCTAAACCCTTAAACATTAAACCCTAAACCCTAAAGCCCCTAAACCCTGAAACCCTAAACTCTATATCGAATCTGAAACCCAGGGCCCCTTAGGGGGACATACTTTACCTCAAATCCCTTATAGAACCCAGACAAGCCCCCTTAAGGAACCCTTTAAGGAACCCTCAATCCTAAACACAAAACCCCAAACCCGAAAATCTCAGGCCTAAAGCCCCTAAACCCTGAAACCCTAAACTCTATATCGAACCCTAAAACCCAGGTCCCCTTTTTTTAGGGGACTCCGAAGCTCTCAGGCTCCGATTCTTTTGGGGCTTCCGGGGAGCCGGTCAGCTCCACGAGGCGCTGGGCATCCGAAGGCCCAGGGGCAGAAGGAGCTGCCTGCGCTTTTGTTAAGGGCTCCCGCAATAGCTTTAGGGTTTGGGGTTTAGGGGGTTTAGGGTTTAGGGTTTCCCGCAATAGTTTTAGGGCAGGGCTATACGATAATGTACTAGAATAGACTGTCATTCGCGATAATTGGGGCTTCTTTGAGGGTTTAGGGGCTTACAAGGTCTATAGGGCCGGTTCGTTAGTATTTAAGGTTTAGGGTTTCGGTTCTTTGAAGGTTTCAGAGTTTACTGTTCTGTAAGGGCTCAGGGTTTGCTATAGTGGGTTCCCTCACGCAGCGCTCTTTAAGGGCACGTCAAGAGCTCTTTAAGCTTTCCGAAAGAGCTGACTAGGGGTTTTGCAAAAGTTTGGTTAAGAGTCGCTTTAAGTGTTTGTTGGAGAGCTTCAGGCTTTAGAGGGCTCGGAGGATGAAACACAACGGCTTTATCGGGATGTTTCGAGGCTTTATGAAAGTGTATACCGCAAAACCCTAAACCCCTAACCTCTAAACCCCTACCCCACTAAGGGATGAATCTAGAGCCTGCGACCCTGAACCCTGATGGCACCGGCGCTGGTGCGGCGCTGCTGCTGCTCGCGGCCGAGGCTCCCAACTGGACCTTTCAAAGTCTTTCAAGGGGCTCCAAGAACAGGGGATCCTGTAGCGGTTACCATCATGATCAGGGTTTTCAAGCTTACTTCCTATAAGGGCCTATAAGGGTTCCCTTAACGGCTCTTGCCAGGGTGTTGGTGTCTTAGGGGGGTTCAGGGCGTTTGGGCTTTCGGGGTATTGCAGCGTGGCATGAGCAACAGAAGGATAGTTGATGTTGGATCGATCTTTGCGCTTGTTTTGGAAACCGACCCAGTTTTTTGAGCAACTGTCGATCATAACAATGGCCAACAGCGCAAACCTGAATAAGCCTTCGGGGTTTGAAAGTCCTCCACTAAAACCCTCCCTAAACCCTAAACCCTGAAACCTAAAACCTAAACCCTCAACCCTCTCACCCATGCCAGTTTCGCGCTTCCCTGAGCATGTACGTGCGTTTGCCACGCTACAGCGGGGGCCAGGGGTCTGAACAACTTGCACTAGTATCGCGTTGTAGCCCTTCGGTAGCTGTAGGGCTATACGATGATGTACTAGAAGAGTCGATCATTCGTGATAATATGCATGATAATTACACTATCACATACCTTTATATGCGGTAATATGCCCCAAGTAGCTCCCGGACAGCCAATAAAGTAAGCGGTTTAGCCATGCTGGGGGCTGTGAGTCTTCCAATTTCTGCAACAAGTAGACTGGGGTTTCGGTGCCTTAGCTGTATTCAGGATTAGTGCTATAAGTACTTCGTCAGGCCCCCATACTACATGTCTTGTCCCGCTCGCCACCCACCTCGCCGTCGAGCAATATCTCCGCAGCAGCATCCACGTTCCTGCAATGGATCCGATAGAGCTATCTGCAACTCTATAAACCAAATACAAACCATAAAAGCCCTAAGCTTACCCCTCGACGCCACACTACAAACACTCCAAACCCTGCGAAGCAAACCATACGACCATGAACTAGCTACAAGCACACTCCAACCCCCTAAACCCTAAACCCAAGACCAGATCCAAGCCCGGAGGGCTAGCACTTCTACCAGAAGGTTTCAACTGCAATGCTTAGGGACGTCGGGCTTAGGGGCAAGTTACCGTAGTTTCCCAGTAGGCCCGTAAAGCTGCAGTACTGCCGAGGAAGTAGGTAGTAGCCGTATGGAGCTTCCCAAAAGGGTTTAATGGATTTGGTGTTCAGGGTTCGGAGCATTTTTTTGCATCACCGTTTGGCTGTAGGATTTAAGCGTTTCGGGCATAGGGCTTCGGGCATGATGATGAAAGGAGTAAGCGGAAAGGATTTCGCGGAGCCCGAGGCCATGAACCTTCGACCACAACGGTTTAGGGTTTAGGGTGCGCTACTCCTTCGACCTCCAACCCTGGACCCTAAACTTAGAAATACACCGAAAACAAACCAACCCATGACTTCAAAACCCAAACTCTCAGAATCCCAAAACCACAACTAAAGCCCTAAACCAAAGGAGTGTCTCAAAAGCAACCCAACACGCGGACTGTCTCAACAGCCTGGCGCCCCTGAGCCCTAAACGGCAAACCAAGGTGCCCGTACTGCTGCAGGGCAGATCGACAATCGTTCTCTGACCTCGTCCGCATAGGGCTGTTACGGTTTAGGGCTCTGTGTAGCTTGTGTCGGCATTGCGGTACAACACAAGCCTTGCGGAGTTCGGACGCAGGGGCTCAGAGCATAGCGTGAAGGGCTTTGGGGGTTTGGGGCTTTAGGAGTTCTGGGGTTCACAATATGAGTATAGTATACATGTATGCCCTAGAAACCATATCCCAGTCATCAACCTACTCGTCCGACATCTGGCAAAGTAAAGGTTAACCTTCGGGACTATATGTAGGGATTATACTACCCCAGAAGGGCTACTGTACTACTAAGGTAAGGCCTTACCCATACGCCCTAAACCCGAAACCCTAAACTCTAAACCCTAAGCCCTAAAACCGGAACCCTGAACCCTAAACCGCAAACTCTAAGCCCTAAGCCCCCGTAAGCATCCAACAGAAACCTTAGGAGCACGAGCCGGAAGAGTTCCCGATGTCCCCCAGCCCTAGCGGGCAAACCTCTGAGCCACAACCTAAGGTTCGGGGTTCAGGGTTAGGGTTTCGGGATTAGGAGCTTATGGTCTAGGAGTTTAGGCTTCGGGTGTAGGGTTTCGGGGTTTAGGGTTTCGAGTTTCGGGATTGGGAGTTTATGGTTTAGGAGTTTAGGCTTCGGGTGTAGGGTTTCGGGGTTTAGGGTTTCGGGTTTCGGGATTGGGAGTTTAGGGGTTCAGGATGTAGGGTCGGGTTTAAGGTTTCGGGGTTTAGGGTTTAAGGTTTCGAGGTTTGGGGTTTAGGGTGAACCCTAAACCCTAAACCGGGTTTAGAGTTTAGGAGTTCAGGGTTCAGGGTTTCGGGTTTATAGGGTTTGGGGGATTAGGGTTTCGGGGTTTAGGGTTTAGGGCCATTTGGGGCCCTTCGGGATGCAGGGAATTAGGGCTTCACGGCTTTAGGGGTTTAGGATTGATGAGACTTTGAGGTGTGGGTTTACTTCGATTTTCTCCGATGCTTACAGGTGAAGCAGGGCACGGAATCTAGGCTGTGAGGGTTGAGGGCTTTAGGGTTTAGGGTGGTGGGCTCAGGGATTCTAGCGTGTCAGTGTAGGGTTGTGGGCTGGGGGTTTGGGCTTTCGGTTTAGTGACACGCCTGGCCTGGCTATCGAGTATGCAGGATTGGCTAAGGACTTGGGGCTATATGCTTCATGAGTTGGGGCTTCAGGGATCAAGACGCCTTAACCCTGAACTCTCAAGTGCATTGGCGTTTAGGGTCAGGGTTCACTGGCACAAAAGATTCAAGCCCAAAGAAAACCTGTCGCAGCTAGAATTGTTCGTCAATAATCTTCCCAAGGTTTGGGTCTACAGGCTTATGGCGCTAGCAAAGCTTCTGAAAAGCAACCCAGGTTCCACATGGCTCCCAAGCCAGCGCTTGCGCCACTGCTCCTCAGCGAAACCATCTAGCACGACAGGAGACACGGAGCACAAATGCAGATTTAATAATCTAAGCAGGTTTAGGGTTTGGGGTTCAGGACTTGCAAAGTAAGTGATTCGTCTGCATCCTGCGCGACCCTCGACCAAACACAGGGTGCATCTCTGAGAGGCAAAAACCCTAAATCCCTTGTATTGCAGCTCAAAATCAATCTTGAAAGCCCAAACCCTGACGAGTCCCTTCTCAAAGAGATCCCAAGCTTCGTAGACGGTGCAGTGGCGGTGCTCCGGACTCCGCACAGCAGGCTGCAGAAACTGCTCGTGTTGCTCCTTCTGGAGCCTGGGAGTTTTGGGCACAAAAAACTCAATATGGGTTTAGGGTTTAGGGTTTAGGGTACTATAGGGCTTCTATAAGGCTTTTATAAGGAATATAGACTTTCTATAAGGCAATGTCCTAGATAGAACTAATAACTCCCGGGCCTGAAGGTACCTGTGTATGCGTCGACTTTTGTGTTCTGACCCAAGCACAAAGCACGCACTAGTGACTGTGCTCGCGGGCATACGCATCCGTGTGGACGAAGCGTACATAACTCAGCAAACAAAGAGAGATACTGTTGAACATGTTGATGCTGTATAGCAGATGTATACGCGTAATGACTTGCTTATCAATATCTGCAACCCTAAAACCTGAATGAACCCTAAACCCTGAATGGACCATAAACCCTGTATACCCTGAAAACAAAAAAGCAACAACCCTAAAAAACACAGGCAGCGCAGCAAAGCTTAGGCTTAAACCCTCCCGGGCGTTCCATGTTCCAGATTGTTATCATTATCATTATTTTTTATTATTATGAGTAGTAAGACAATATGATGATTATTATCATTATCACTATTGCTATTGCTATTGCTATTGC
>CAJNJA010041753.1:0-27576 GCA_905231915.1 Symbiodinium necroappetens | reverse complement strand
CCAACCATACGACTTTATAAACAGAACAATCCCAGACAATCCCCGTCATGTATCCCTAGTGCTCCTGTGCGTTCAACACGGAGAGCTTCTGTATGCACTGGTCTGCGATAGCGGCTAATGAGGTGGCACCAGTCAGAAGCAGCCTGCAAAGCATCGTGCGAAGAAGCCGGGTGGCTTTGTGGCTGGGGTGTTTCAGTTGTGCAGGAAGTTGACGGGTTTGGGCTCGGCAGTCACGAAGAGCTCAGTCTACTCGTGCGAAAGCCTTTTTAGGCCTAGACCCGGATGTGGAGACTGATCGTCATGTGCAGCTGAACAAGTCGCCCTGCAAAATAGACATGGGAACATGGCTGAGAATTAACGACTTACCACTTTCTGAGCACACCACTCTGCCAGACTCCAATCATTACAAACATCCTCTTGCGACTTTAACGTCGGAATACCACCCCACAAACTTTTTCTCAGCATTGGGCGCGAGCGGGATCATTAGCCAGCATTCGAGGTATTTTCAGCTTTGCGAGAGTGCCACCGTCTGCTCGGATAGGGCGGCACCCTGCAGAGGAAATGCCTGAGAACAACCGCCGACTCGCCCAGCACGACATCCCGACGCTGCAACTGCAAGGCGTCCATGGCAGCTTTCTGCTCCATGTGGCGGAGGTCGGTCCTCAGCTTACTGCATTCCTTGCGGCATTTCTGGGTCTCCTGAGTTTTGGCATCCAAGGCGACCTCAAGGCCACGCAGCGCCCCGCGCAGTTCCCCGAGCTCGGACCGGGCCTCCTTGGCCGCCACCGTCGCGCGCGCGGCCAGGCTTCGGGAGCGCTGCGCCTGGCGGCCGGCCCGCATGGCCTGAGACATCAAAGCGCGGCTTTGGCGCTGCATCTGGGCGGCCCGGGCGGCGTAGGCCAGTTTCAGGCCGTTCTGATCCTTGGCATTCTGTTGCCTCAGCGCCTGCACCTCTTCAGCACGAATCGACGACAGCGACTGCAGCGATGAAATCTTGCTGCGCATCGCAACCTGCCGCTGTTCCAGCTCCGCCAAGGCCGTGGCCACATCTTGCCACGTTGCCGGCTTCTCCATGGCTGGCCGCTCTAGGGGATCAGGGGCCCCCATGCTTTGCCGGAAAGACCACGGCTTTCACCGAAAAGCACTCTTTATTCGTGCTCTAGCTGAAACCGCTGAACCGCTACTGCCGCTTTCAGCAGGCACTTTTCGAAAGCCGTGGCTTGCCGGGAATTCTGATCCCGGCCGCGGTTGCACCGAAACTTGTGATATGATGCGAACACCAGAAGGACAGCAGACTGCAGGTGCGCCCACGATGGTCCCTCCCAAAAGAACCCTACACGCGAAAATCTCACCCCCACCGGCCTCGCTGATGCCCACGCCAAATTGGAGGGCCCTCGGTCAGGCCGTGGTTCTTATGCTTGACGATTGTCTTGGTGGTGGTGAATACGGAGAACATGCAAGATCATGATGATGATGATGATGCTGCTGCTGGTGAGCAAAGCCGAAGCGGATTGGCAATCGTAGGATGGTGGCGCTTGTGAGTCAGATTGCGATGATGCTGATTAATATGGGCTGCCTTGCAGCACGAAGATTTGTACATATGGATATCGTTTTAGCCGGGGTTGAGTCTTTAGGGCTTTGGGCCGCGATGGTGATGATTGCCATGATGGTGAAGATGGTTATGATGGTGCCGAGCCCGATGATGGCGACGATGGCGATGGGTGAGATGGTGGTGATGGTGGTGATGGCAGTGATGGTGGTGGGAAGGACGGTCAGTCATGTGGTTCTTATAGTATTGGTAAATTTCTCACGTCTGCTCTGGCTGGAAAAGCACATCCGTACCCGAAGCAATTTGGGTTTCAGAGCAACTGCACCTGTTCTGAAGGCTGAGCCTGATGCATACCCAGAGTATCAGAGCTATTCTAGCCTGTGGCCTTCGTAGTGACGTAGTGACTGGAGCCGTTCCGGCGGCAACACAAAACATGGGGCCCGATGCCGTTCAGGAACAGAAGGCTCGATCGGTTCGATTCTCAGCGCGAAGCCTGCTGAGAGCTGCAGTACGTGGGAACACCCTGACATCTTGAAGCCCACTTGTCAAGATGGTCAAATCTACAAACCCGGAGCCTTGCAATCGCCCCTCTGAGCCACTACTGTAAGCTGCAGAACCTAACCTTACTCGAGTTCAAGCCAACCTTCTTTGCAAACACGCATATCTAAATAAAGCCACCATGCATCAAGGCCTCTCTGGTTTGTCATCTGATCAGACGCTCAGAAACCCAAGCTCCCCGGCCCTGGGGCACAAACTCCGTGATCTTTCCCACCGCGGCCGCCTTATTGGGAATGACTGAAGTATATGAAACCTAAACCTTCAAGCCCCCACCCAAGCTCCAAACCACCCTAGATTTCTAGCACGACTTAAGCATGATGATAATAATCAAATATCCAACGAGTGCAGGCTAATTATTTGCGAGATTATATCACATGAAAGACCCCAACAACGGCAGCGATCACAGTCGTATGTAAACATGCCAGATGCACTTTTATCCAGGTGCTAGAAGCCGTAGCGATATGGCCATGGCAACGACAAGAGTATTGCAATATCACAGCAGCAAGAACCGCGAACATCAAGTCAAGAATGCTCAACATAGCTTCAGCAACCCTCAGACACATAATGATAACTCAACCGCACATTCGAAGGGACACAAAGGCAACAATAGAGCACGATTAAGACCCAAAGAAGGATTTTGGCCCATTTTGCCACTCACTCTCGAACAAGCCGAAAAAGGGGTTGAGCGTCACTGCACCAGGGGCACGGCAGAGATGGCATCGTGCAAGGGCGCCTTGACCGATGACAGAGCTGAGTTTTGAGGAAGAACTGAGCCCTACGTCGCAAGCCCCCCGAAAACTTATCCCAAGCCATGGCGATGCCAAACGCTGAATTAAGGGCTGGGAAAGGTTTTTCTTTTGGGTCTTCGGCACGAAGTGCTGCGCTGGTAGTTAGTTCTGTATGGGCGCATCTTTTTTCTTGAACCCCCGCCCTCTGCCTTTTCAACCCCTCGCTCTAGCTTGCCCCACAACAGGGCCGTTTGACCCTTCCCTCTTTTCTCTCCAACTAGAACTACAACAACAACTACGAATTACTAGTTCTAGTACTAATACTGGTACTAGTACGAGTACTAGCACTTACTCTCGATTGGCTTCTGTCTCTCAAACGCTCTCGCCCCTGTCGAGCGGCTTGATCCTTCTCGGCTCAAAAGCTCCAGATCCTTCGAATGGCTTACTAGCTTTCTCAAAGGTGCTATTCCGTTCCGAGTGCTTTCGTCTCAAATGGTCTGAAGTGCTCGAGTCCCTGTCGAGACGTCTTCTCCTTACTCGCAGTTGCTCGACTCCCGTGTCCCCTCAGAGCCGAGCTCTGGTCTCCTTTTCTCAAACGCCCTTTCGCGCTGCTCGCTGCTGTTGTTTCGAATGCACTAATCCCTTTCGAACTGCTTGGCCCGTTTCTCAGTGGCTGTGGTCGCTTTCGAACGGTTCTTTCCTCTTTCCCATGTCACTTTCGAGCGTTTTGCTCCTTGTGTGTCAACTGCTCTAATGCCTTCTGGGCAGTGTGCTCCTGCTTCTCCCATGCGCCAGTCCCTTTCGAGGGGCTTGCGGCTTATTCTCACATTCGCGCGACTATTGCAGGTGGTTTGCTTCTTTCTGCCTAGTCACTAGTCTTTTCGATCGGTTTAGCCGTCTTACCTTCATGTGCTCGTCTCCAGCAGCTTGCTACGTTTGCTCAAGGTGTAGTCTCGTCTGAATCGTTTGCACCTTATCCTGACAGCTCCTGTCCTTTTTCGAGCGGCTTGCTCCTTGTTCTCAAGTTTCCCACTTCCTTTGGAGCAGTTTGCTCCCTTTGTCAAGTGCTCTTCCGAGCAATGCGCGATTTGGTTCTGAAATGCCCACATCCCTCTCGAGCGGTTTGCTCAATTTGTCTCGAATGCTCTTGTCCCTTTTGAAGGGCTTGCTCCTCAACCGCTCACGTCACGTGCGAGCAGTTTGCTCCTTGATCTCAGGCGTTCTACTCTTTTGCGAGTGTTTGTTGCTGTTCTTTCGCTCAAACGCTTTCAGCAATTTGCCCCTTGTTCTGACATGCTCCTGTCCTTTTCGAGGGGTTTGCTCCTAGGCCCTGACAAGCAGTGTGCACTAAACAGCACACTCGTCGAGCGGGCCTTGAGTATCAGCACTTTAATCTCAGACAGTTTCAACGAATGCCACAAAACGATGCACCATATGTCAGTGCTACTTCACTATACGACGGACCATACGCAGGTGCCATGGATTTATGTGTGTTTGTGTGCATATGCAAATCATGAACCTTATTTAATGCAAGCCCGCTGTAGTCGATGTCGTATGATAGCATGCGCACTGTCTGTGCCATACCAGGATACCGTTTGCATGCGCCGCGGCAGTCGAGAGCATCAAAGTGCGAAAATATCGGGCGCGGTATGGTGGCATAAAGCACCATCGACCACTTAGAAGCTGCGAAACTATATAAAACCTAGCTTTTCACAACCTTGAAGCCCAAGGTCGACCACCGTGAAACGTGATTTCGCAAACATTTTTCCGGCACATTGCATGATTGTTCGGGGTCACTCTCTGACCCATCGGAAGCTCGCCCCTGCAACCTTCAAGGGAGAGACATGCCCACCGCTGAAACACGTGTCACAACGGCAGAAACTTCATGAAAACCTGCGAAACCTGATTTTGGAGTGCTTGCTTTGTCCCGGGAGGTTACGGATTTTGTTTTGGCGCCATGTGCTCCTTCAGCTTCTTGCATGGCACGTTCGGCGACCCAGCCACCAAAAACGGCCACAAACTTGGCTCTGCAGAACCTCTGTGTTCCTTCAACTGCCACCTCCGCAAAATCCAAAGCAACCCTGCGCAGCCCCTAGACATGAATTCGATGTCGAACTTATAACAGCTGCTTTTGGAGTTCCTGCGTCCACTTGTAGTAGCCTTCCCGCTCTGAACTGGTCTAGGGTTGGCTTCTGAACGGGTCTTAAAGTTGTCGTTGTATCTATAGACTGTGGATATAGGGGAAAGGAGGGTTGCTGTAAGACTTTGACGGTGCGCACAAGCTCTTATAGAACAAATGAGTTTACTACAGGGCCCTGCATTTTCTTCGGGCTTCAGGAATGCTCGGTTCGAGAGAGGTGTCAGCGAAGAGACAAAGGGGGGGGAGGAGATGAGGCTGAGGGGAGTAGGCGGTCAAGAAGAAGCAGCGAGAAGAGAGGAGGGAGCAGGGAGGAGATGGTCGCAGCAAAGCGAGTCGAGCAAGGAGAGGGGAGGGCGAGAGAGAGCAGGGGGGGAGGAGTGGTGTCAAGAAAAGATTGGTGTTCGAGAAAGAGTGGGAGGGTCAAACAAGACAGGCCTTTTCTATCAACGATTGGAGCTTGGAGCCCTAATCTGTGAGATGCAGCTCAGCCCGCGGCATGGTAGATCTCGCATTTCGCAAACCTGTAGTCGTAGTCGTAGTGACAAGGCCCTCTTCTGTTTGAGCAGGGCGGCTTTTTTGCTGGTTCGAACGATTGTTTGTCTTGTGCAGAATGTCTTGGGTCCAGATTTCGCACATGAATGCTTCCAACAAACTACAAGTGCTCCGCGCAATGCATTGGCACGCTGCTGCAATCCCCAATGTTCTCCGCACGATCAGGGGCCCCAGCGCCCAGGCCGTGTTGGAGAGAGCCTGGTTGTCTGCGTCCTGAGCGATCAGGTCCGTCTACTTTGGCTGACAGTGCCGCTGAAGTAGTTAATCTGCTTCATCTTGCTTTGCTTGCAAACTCCGTTCCGGAGAAGAAGCTCGCCTTCTGAATTGTAAGGAGCCGACAGCCCAACTTGAGAACGAGGCGCCCAACAGTGAGACAGAGAAACCCCCACTGTAAACCCCGACGCTCAACACCCAGGCCACCGGGCTCCAGCGAGGATATGGGACACAGCCTCCCCTGCTATAGCCTGGGAGATTTGGGTTCGGGGCTCTTCGAGCTCTAGCTGAGGGTTTGGAGTTGAGGTTGGAGGGGTTCAGAGATCTTGGTCAAAGGTCCAGGACTGGCGTCAAAGCTAAAAGTGCGAGCCTTTACGGTCTGGAGTCTAGCGTAGAACAGGCCGGTTTGGCGGCACCCCTAAACCTAAACCGGTGAAACCTGCTCCCGCGGGCACATATTACCAGAGCTTGATCTAGGCATGCGAAACCGAAAACAAAACAGCTAAGGACTGAGGCTTGTTTGATATTTGCTACCTGCCCTACTCATCCGCTGGAAGCTTGACTCAAGGAGGCCCAGGATGGAGGGCCGAAGTTGATTTAAGCTTCTGTTGCTCGACGCTTCCATGTTCAAGTCGGCACCACTCCTTTGGACTATGAGCCGGTCGCAGGGCGCGGACCCTCCCACTGACTCCCTTAGGCCTTTTCAAATTCTGGCTCGAGATCCAAGACTTCGTAAACCCTAAAGTCCCAAATCTTAGACCCCCGACCCAAGTTCCCAAAACCTAAGTGGATCAAATCCGAAATCCCAAACCCTGGCTGAGTGCCCCACATCCATCAGGGTTTCATTGACGACGCTGACCTTGGATTTGTCATAGCTCCCGGAAGCCTTCTGAAGATCCTTATATACACAAACCAAAGGCTCAGGGTTTAGGGGTTAGAGTTTGCGGTCCTGGGTTTATTTAGACGGTTCAGCGCTTAGGGCCACTTCCCTGCTGCTGCCAGACTCAGACAGGCACGACAATTTCAACACCGTAAAGTTTGTAGGGTTCAATGCAAGTTCAGGATTTGCGGATCGGAGTTTAGTGCGACGTGACATAAACAGGGGTTAACTCAGGGGAGCAATAAACACCATCACTGAGGCCTGTAACAAGTTTATCACAAACAATTGTCGTAAGGTCCGGCTTTTTTGGCTGAAGCTCTGCTCTGTCCTGAACCAGAAACCTCCCCAAGCTTGGCCCTGAACTCAAAGCCTTTTAATCCTAAACAGAGAGATTCTCGGCGTGGTACAGTGGCGAACGAAAGCGCGGTGTTCGACAGCTCCTGTCTCGCAGCACAAGGACGAACAAACCCCTTGCCGGCTCAAGCAGGCCATTGCGGTTTTTCGGATTTGGGGTTTCGAGTTGAGGACGTGCAAGAGTTGCAGGAATCTTGGCTTTGGCGTTAAGGGAAGAGGCTGGTGGTTTGTGTTTTCACGACCAGCGACTTGGCTGCTCGAGGGACACCACTCCCCTCGTTGCACATCGCGATGCAGGAATGTGCCAGCGCTGATTAGAGATAAAGACTCGGGTCCGATAGCTTTCCTGGAAGTATCCGTAAACCGACGTGCACCGAAGGCTGCAGCGGCTTAAGATTATGAACACTGCACATGTGCGCTTGCGGCAAAGCCAAGATTTGCAGTTTGCATCAAGACAAAGCCGTGTTTGGGGCTGGGCTGTATCATGTTAAGGCACATAGTTGAGTAGTTTCATTGCAAGAAAGGAAGGGGCAGGCCTGAGAAAGTTGCTGTTCCTGCATTATGCTACGGGCAAACTTTCACTCGCCCGAAAGGTCAAAGCTTTGAGGTTTCGGCTTTCTCGTTCTGGGTTTATGAGGCCCAGGACAACCCCGAAGAAGAAATGATCCGTCTTTCACATCCCCGGAAACCCACTTCTGCTGTGTGGAGCTGTTGGCAACGCCTGGGTGTTGAACACCGATATCTTCTTGACCTGGGCACTCGAAAAAAAAAGGTTTGGGCACTGTAGCGCTCTCGTAGAACACTTGCAGCAGCCAGGGCCGGGAAGTTTAGGAATTGGGGTTACAGCGTGCACGGTTTCGGATGAGCCCCCGGACGAAACAGAAGCTGGTGCAGACAGAAGTACATTGAGGGCGTCCGGCTTCGAGTAGCAGCTCCACTGGGCTGTGTTTGGAAGAGGTGCGCTAAAGAGTCAAGAGGGCGATGAAGATCTAGATGGGAATGCTCGCGATCCTGTCAAACCCTGATCCCCAAAGGCTTTAGGGGGCTGGGAGTCTCGCAGAATCTGATACTCATGGACTCATGGTGTTTCAACTCTCGCAACGCGCACCAGGCATCACCTGACCCATGGTGCTTTAGTGTGTAAGCTTTGGAGGCCTTGCTGTTGAGGGCTTGTCGAGTTTTCCTTGCAACGTCGCAAGGACAGGAACATGAACCGATCCAGGGTTCAAGTAAACCGTACTTGCCACAATAGATCTTTCTTCCTACCTTAAGATCCTCTAAGTTCTGAAAACTTCCCATAAAGAGATCACATTTTCCAGTTCTTGAACTTGAAACGGGTGTCGAGGATCGACCTCCGAGGGCTGATTTTTTCGAGAGCAGTCAACATAAGTTCTTGAATACTTAACAAAACCTGGCTCCCCGGTTGCGATAGTTGAAACAGGCGTTGGGGGTTTTATGATGGTCCACTGGCTCAATCATCTGAGAAGGGTTTGTAGGCACATTCGGGCATGATGGTACTGGGCCTCCTACCGGAGGCCGGCGGAAATCGAATCTAATGGTCTATATCATATAGGGCCGATGGAAGGGATACGATAGTATTGCGACTTTGGGTCCATCACAGCTGCTCTTTTTGGAACCATGCATGACTCGGCGCAGGCAAGATCCGGCGTCGGGCGCCTTAAAACGTTAACGAGCTAATTAGGCATTTTTCTGACCTTCTGCAGCTCGGATTGCGGCAGCCAGTAGCCTGAGAGAAGCTGCGGCTTGTGTTTCGAGATACCCAGAATCATGGTCACCATGAACTCCCTCAAAACAAAAGCATTCCCCAAGCTCACAAGATGCCCAGAAGCACATACTCCAACTCAAAAAAACCAAGGACAGCCTCCACCTCAAACTAGCCTGAAGCCCGAAACCTCTCGACTGCCTGTCTTGTTCCGCTGCAGCCTAAATCTGTCAAGCCGGAAACTGTCCAAAGCCCCCTAAACTAAGACTAAGATGTAAAGCCCTAAACCCAAATTAAGGAATCACAAAGATCCCTGACCCCCCCCCCCCCCNNCCCCCCCCCCCCCCCCCACCCACCCGAACCCGAAGCCCCTACACCCCAAGAATTTAAACGTTAACCCCCAAGCTATGCACCCCGCAACCCCAAGCCCCGAAAACCCAAGCAGAAAAACACAACCACAGCAAACACAAACAACGCCAGGAGGCCAGGTTTACACTGAAGCTGTAGGGCACCACTTCCCGGATCCTTCCATGCCAGAAAATCCAAGCACATACTTTAGCAGGTATAAGGGCTGATGGCTAGTGGCTGCAGGGCCTTTGGGGGTTCTGCAGGCTTGGCCTTCCAAAACCCTGAACTCTAAAATCCCAAGCCCTTGAGGTCCACGGCCGTAATCATCGTGTCCATCCACTGGGTGTATGTGGCGGAGAAGTACTGGACCTAGGTTGTGGGATTTCAAGTTCAGGTTCACTCAAAGCCTTGTTACAAGGCTTGTGGGCTTCGGTTCTGGGCTTCGGGTCGTCGGCAGGATGCCTGTCGCGAGCCGAAAGCCACAAGCTTCCATGCCTTACCCTTCGGGCCGACATCCCAGACCCACGAACGCCCCCGCCCCATACCCCATAACTCGAAACCCCGAACCACCCAAACGGCAAAAAGACTGAAAGAAAGGCACCCAGCCTTGTCCCCCTCGGCATACAGGGGCGTACGAGCCCCAGAGGATGCAGTGCGGCTCCGCGTCATGTCCTTAAATCGGATTTAGGGTGTCGGATTTGAGGTCTTGGTGATTGTTGGCCTCTTTCAGGCAATTTCGGCATTTGCATCTCAAAGTTTGGGGCGCTTCTTCACTAAGCCCTGAGCCCCTGAAGCACTGAACCGGCTGCGGAGCACCTCCGAAAGCTTCTTTAAGTATGTCACGCTGTTCAGTGAAGACTTTGAGTTGAAAGATAGTCAAAAGGCTGCAAGGCTTCTGCGAGGGAGCCCCTTGAGTTTCGTCCGAACTGGTGTTCAAGGCTTTCCAAGAATTCCAAGAAATATGACAGAGGAGCCATCATCTCCAGCGCCCGCTTGAAGTCCCAGAACGTTACCTGAAGCACTTGGCACTCGAAACCTGGTTCGGGGCCTTGCCTTTGCGGCTCCGGGCTCGTTTTCGCCCTGCCAAGTCCATGAACTCCAAACCCTGAAAACCTTACATTGAAGCCTGAAGCCTCTTGACTTCCGGCGACCGTCAAGTAGATGTGGCGAGGGACCGAACCAAAACAGCCATGCTCAGGCTCCAATCGCGGCGAGAAGCGAAGGAAATCCGAAGCTTTGGGTGTGCAATGCAAGAACGTCACAGCACATGTCCTCCTGGGTTCAACTGATTCACCTGGAAAGAAGTGTCCTCTGCTGTGCATACTCGATTACAGTCTCCAGGCGTTTGCTCGCCCAGCACAAGCATCCGTGCCGTCTCTTCCCACTCATCCCATCGCATGCAAAGTGATGCTTCTTGCTTCGTGGTTTCTGGCTTCTCTGGCCTTGATCCTCACGGCTCTCCTCCTCTCAAAAAGGAAGTTGCTTCACCCCAGTGGCGCTCAATGTATGGAAACCGTCAGCCATTTCGAGGTCGCTGGGCTGCGGCTATGAGTCCAGACTGGGCTGTCCATCTTAACTAAGCCCCGAGGCCCTAAACCCCAGACTCTGCTCAGACCATCCTCGGCAGCTTGCACTTTGGACTCCCGGTAAGCCAATCTCAAGGCCCCGAACCGTGCTGACCTGGCGTTTCAGGGTTCTGGTTTAGGGCTCGATGGCGACTTTCATATCAAGGTGTGGGGTTCAGGGCTTAGGCGCTCAGACCCGGATCCTAAACCCTAAACTCCAGAACCCCGCAGCGTCAATTCGTCGACACCCTGGTCCGAGGCACTCGTCCCGTCCGACTCAAGTCCATCCGGTCCATAATGTCGGCAACAGTTCCTTCCAAAAAGGTCCAGGACTTAGAGTTTATGGTTCAGGGTTCAGGCTTTTTCGGTTTGAAGTTTAGCTTAAGGCTTAAGGTTTAGTTTCGGGGTCAGGATTTGGGGTTCCGGGTTCAAGGTTCAGCTTCTCTTGTTGGATGTTATTTCGTCACTCGCTCTCGCACCAGCAGGCAAGGCTCCAGACTTGGATTCGATTTTGGGTTCGGGATTCAGGCTTGTTTAGGATGTAGTTTGGGCTCAGGCTCTGCGAGCACAGACCCTGAAAGCCATACCCCTATCCCCCACCCAGAAAACCAAGGCCTTGAGCCAAAACACTCACACCCAAGAGCCAAAGTGGCCATGAATCCTGGATCCTTAACATTAAACCCCAAACCCTCAGTCCTAAACCCGAACCACTTAGTCCTGAACCATCCCTCATGGCGCCATCCCTAGGTTCGACACCCTGAACCTTTCATTTCAGTTTTGGGTTCGGGGCTTAGGGTTCGGGAGTCTGAGAGTGGTGATACCCATCTTTGAATCCGGGTAGGGCGGGAACGCGACCTAAGGTTCAGGGGGGGAGGGGACCTCCAAAACTCGGAACGCATCTTGGAGCACGTCGGAGTTGAACTTTGTGCCAGATTAACAAGGACCCCGGCTTACCACCGATTTTGATCCGTGTCCCGATGCTCTTTCCCACAACCTGGTTAGAGCAGTTGCTATGCTATTGCCGCTACTTCAAGTGCGTAAGATGTCTGCATCTGTGTGGCTGTCTGCCATGATCTCCCTGACCTTTGGCTTGTTCATCATGGCCTCGTCGAAACCCTAAACTCCGGCAATCTGAGTCTATGCGATTTCTGCAGGCTCGGCTTGAGGTACTCTGAACACTGGAAGCCACAGGCACCACATGCGCCTCCAACCAACCTTTCAAACAGCCTGAGATACAGTGCTCTTGAAGCAGGGAAATCTACAAGCGTGCAGGTTCGACATGACACACAGGCTCCGACAGCACCCAAGCGAGCTGGTCCGCAAGCCCTCCTCGGAACCTACATCCCTGCACAAGTTGTTGGCCTGTGGACTCTCACTCTCGGACAGTTCCCGGCGATGTGGGTATTGCTCAAACGATTTTCCGCCGTTCGCAAGTTCAAGATACCAGGGAGCAAGGATGAGTGCGGGCTGCGGGTTCAGAACCTAGCTCTAACCCCTCATGCCCCTTTTGAGCTGAAATTTCGATCTGCTCCAGCCTTGATCTCGTTGGCGTCCAGACTGTTGCTGTTGTCGGCATCCAGCTCTTTAAAGATTCGCCACCTGGGTTCTGGCGGCGTTGGCACGATCAACGACAGTGCACATCGGTCCCTCTTGCATTGCACTAAATACTCTAAACGTCGTCGTTTACACCGTCGTCTCTCACAGCTGCCCCAGGGCGAACGAAACTAGCGATCTTCATAGGACTTTCTTGGGCCATTTTCGAAATCGCAGAGCTGAGTCTGCTCACAACTTCAATGAACTCGGTTTCCTAAGCTTGCGGGATGGTCCCGACAATGGTAATGGTGATGACGGCAATCATGATAATGTCGATGATGGTGAAGACGGAGATGGTCATGATGGCCATGAAGACAAAGAACACGACGACAGACTGACGATGAGGACGAGGATGATGAGGAAGAGGGTGACGAGAATGATGCCGATGATAAGGCTGCCGATGTTGATGGCAATGGCAGAAAGCTACACGCAGTTGTGATGCGCATTAGCCGGGCTCTTTGAGACTTAGGAAACAGCAGCTGAAGCCTCACATCCGTGGATTTCGCGATCAGCCACGGCTCTGCTGCGTAGTTACGTCGTTTCGCCTAGATTGCCAGCCTGCCATAGGATCTTCTGCCAGATCACTGACTCTTTGGGGACGTGATGGTCCATCACCAGTTTAACAATTAAGTACACCAACTTCTGGAGCTGGGGTGTCCTTGGATGTCGGGGGTTCTGAGGCTTTCAGGCCAAGCCACAGAACTTCGTCATTCTCAGCCTGCCGGTGCACACGGACAGAGATCGAACACGAACAGTGTGAATCCGAGTTGAGAACAACGTCCCAGACCCGGTGAAGAGCTCAAGTGTAGAGAAGCCCTGAGCCGAACAGCAACCCAAAGCCCGGTGGGCCCCTGCATTAACAGTTCGCAGGGAGGCGGAACGGCGCACAGGGCTCAATAAGCTATTCTCTAAGTAGGAGGGCTGCCTTGTTATCATGGGATTTTCAGTGTTAACGTCTACAAGTAGCTTGCCTTTCTGTTGGGTTGAAGATGGAGGGCCTCAACCTCGCGCCCTCTGCGCAACCAAACAGCCGACGCCCTTCAGGAAGCTGATGATTCCCAACGTGTGAGGGCCGAACAATATCTTGCTTCCTGGGCTCGTTGTGAGATGGTTCTCACTATTCGGACACTTTGCTTCATTTTCCTCTGCCTTATCCGTAGAGGCTGTCGCAATTTCAGACACGCCTCGACCTTGAAAAAACAACAGCCCCGAAGCTCCACCCGGTGCATGTGCTTGGAGGCGCATGCCAGGAAGCCCTACATCTGGTCAATTTCGTGACCTCTACGGGCCCTCTGTAGTGTTCAAGTGTGGGGGTCTTGGTTTGGGGCTCGGGTCTTCGGTCTTGCGACAGAGACTCAGTCCTGAACTAGATGGGTCCGATGGTCGCGGCTGAAGAGGGGGAATGGGGTTCGGGCAGTTTTTTACTGTGGCTATAGCCTTCTCTCTTAAGGAATATTATTTCACTAATAGTGTAGCCCTGACTGATCCTGAGCCTGAAAAGCCCACCGTCGACTCTAGGCTCCTGCCTTCTTCGCCGAGATCATCTCTGCCATGAACCGGCTGTACGTCAGCGTGCCACTGGAGCCTAGGAGGGTTCAGAGTTTGGGGGTCGTGGCCCGAGGTGTCAGGGTAATTTTGCTCCCCGAGCCTAATGCGCCCTCGAACTTCTGAGGTTCTTCATGAGTTAGCCTGGGTGCTTTTTCGATTCGAAGGTGTCGGGGTGCGGCGTTTTGGAAACGAAATCGGAGGAGCTTGCTACGCTTTGAGGATACTATCTTGCATCGACCCTGTCGCTTCCATTCTGGGACCCCAAAACCTAACAGAAAGCTGAACGACCTCAAAATCAAAACCACCAGGATCTGAGAAACACTAAGCCGAGGAGCCCAACAACGTTTTCACCAGCAGGTCAATCTGAGCCTTGGCTTGCTAAGCAATGCAGCCTTGACTTCTCGAGAGGGTGCTTCCAGAATTCCCTGGTCTTCGCTCTTGTCTGTCTGTGCATGTTGACTCTGAGGCTTCTTCCTTGCTATGGCTTTGGTCCCTGACATTTCTGAGGGTTTAGACGCTTCCTCTGCTGCATGCCTAGTTTCACTGCTGGGCTTAAGGCTGACGACTTGCGACGTTCGGGTTGGGGGTTTATCAACGACACCATGGCTACCGCTTAGCCTTTTGGTAACATCCCCGTAAACCAGGCCTCGTCCGAAGCACTCATAACACTAATCATAAGTTTGACCTTCGAGCCATGATGGTAGTGCCTGCAGGCCACAAAGTATACGGACCTGAATAAGCAGTAAAGCCATATACACCCTCCACATACTTGTGGCATGTGATGTCCCGCCGGGTTCTGTCGCGCTGTGGGGTTCGCGAGTCACAGTTCACAAACCCCGACCCAACTATGTGCAGCCGAGTGTTCCGGGTCCATCTTGCCGGACAAAGCCTGCAAACCCCAAAAAGCCCGGCGCGCAGGGTTTGAAGCAAAGTTTGGGGCTTCGGGTTTGAAGCAGAAGCTACATCAGATTGCATCAGATAGGTGCCAACCCACCGGCGGAACGCCACACCTTGGCAAGACTGCGTGCTATGTTTCGACTGATGACCCAGCCGCCGGTAGCAGCTGGATGCCTTTACCCACCAATGCCCCATGGAGGGCATCCTACATCTGAGCATCAGCGCGTTTGGGGCCACACTCTGTCTTCGAATCCGCAACGCCTGAGCTCGAAAAAAACAGAACTGAGCAGCCACCAAACCTGAAGGCGGTTCCCTTGACCCGACATTCCCCCGATTCACGCACAGCCCAAGGTTGTTCGAAGATCTTGCAGGACCTTCTCCTACACACTGTCGCATACATCCGCACAACCAAGAAAGTAAACCCCCATAAAACGCCGGAGAGCATACGTATGCACATGTATAGACATACACACATATATACATATATACATAAATTTTACATATATACATATATACATATATATATATACATATATACATACATACATATATATATATATTATACATATATACATATATACATATGTACATATATGTGTGTGTGCGTGCGTAAATCCGTGCATAAATACACATACATACACACCAGCTCCACACCTGGACAAAGGCGCTTTCATCAACCCCCATCCAGACCAGGACGAACAGCCCCGACTTGCCGTCCTTTCGGGCTTCAGGCTCTGTGACAACACCACTGTGGTCGGCGTCCAGCTGTGCCTTCGGAGCACAGGGCATGGCGCAAGGGTCTGATTTGGAGCTGTGGAGCCACTGCAGGGTTCATTGCTTTGCCCTTCAACCCCTCAATCGCCGTCTAGCCCGAGACTCCAAGACAACACCTTGAATCCACTTCGGGGACGAGACCTCCAAGCACAAACTCCAAAAATCGACGGACAGGCTCCTAAACAACATGGATCTGAGGGTGTCCGGTTGGGGGTGTGTCAAGCCGCAGTGCATGCTGCAAAGACTGCAAAGGGCTCTGCACTACAAAACCTCGAACCCCGGCAAGTGCGCCAGGAAGCTTTCGTGCACAGGGCTCCAGCCGTCCACGATTTGGGATTTAAGGCGTAGATATGGGGTGTGGACTTTGGGGCCTCTGTGCCCTGAAGATCCAGGATTTTTTGCGCCACAAGATCTGCAACCCAAGCTTTGACGCCAGAACCTGCACGGCAAGACCCAAGCCCGAACCTGAAATCAGCAGATCATAGTCCCAAAGCCCCTGCATAAACCCGTGACTCAAACCCCAAGACACTGCAGGCAGGGTTCGAAAAGTGAGTTGAGCTCCTGGAGTTCGCTGGACATGCAGGTCTCTCACGTTTTGCATCGGAGCATTCGGGTTCGGAGGTTGAGAAAGTCAGAAACGGCTTCAGGCAGTGGCATCCTACGGCTTCTCACAATCACAGCTGATAAGTATCGTAAGTGTGCAGGAAGAGCTACATAGCTTTTCACGCTCCAAAGGTGGCAGACTTTAGGCCAAAGTCGAGGTGTCTGGTAGCTTTCCGACTTCTCGGTCTTCCGGAACAAAGGTTAGGGCTTCCGGACGATGCAGGGTAGAAGTTGTGGGCGAAATCATCCCTACTTTCAAGGGCTGTTGCAGGTGCCTAACACTGGTGCTAGGAAAAAGGTGCGAAGTAGAATCTGTATTTGGGTGTTCGATGGGAGGGGTCGGAACTCCCTGAACCCAACACTCCGAATCCTGTATCCTTTGAAACTACGTAAGAGGAACTAGGACCTGTAGACACTCAACCCCAAAATGAGCACTCGAATGACGAGCCCCAAACCTCCATCAGGCTCAGGCAGGTCGCAAACGCCGCACGCAGCCCATAAGATCTCAAGCAAGACTCTACCAAATCCTAACCTAACACAACAACAGACTGGACTACCACTCCAACCACTTCCCAAGTTTTAGCACTCGCATTCGACGGAACATCAGCGTCACAGCATCCCTGCCATCCTTCATTAGTGACATTAAACACTACAATGCCACTATCAGCCAAAGCAGCTCACTTAAAACGAATGGCAGTCAGCTAACGAGAAGGTCCATTAACAAGTGTAACGCGGCGCTATCAGATCCCAGGCCACAGCTCAGTAGTCCACCAGGCAGAGGGGGCCCAGTCATCGCATTGCCACATCTCAGGACACTGCCGTCCCACTCATGTGGACTCCTTGCAGTAGACATCTAATGATGCATCTAATGTCAAACCAGGATCGCCGATTGCGGCGAACCTGATTCCCTGCATCCCCTTCCAGAATAAGACTTGCTCGAAGATGATCTGCGTATACATGTCGGGTGAACTGGGCAAGAAAACGACAACCTTGGCAGACTGCGGCTGCAGTGCGGGAGCCAACCACTTAGACGGGAGGAGCTTGCCAAGCTTGCCCTGCAGGCTTAGCTCGCCGACTACAGGCGGCCAGGCCAAATCCAGGACAATGCCTACCAAGGTGACAGGACGTAGTCTCAGAGGCTTTAGTGTTGAGCAGCAAGTTAGGGCTACCTTACGGTGATCGCGCCTGTTTTCGTGCCCAGGCTCAGACGTTCTCGTCACCGATGCGGCCCACGCTAAACCAGAGGATCGGGTTCTCATGCAAGACCATGAACTGCCTGGGGAAATCATAGCACCCCTCGTTCGTGGGAGTCGGAGGCAGCGAGGCGGCGGAGGCAGCTCTTCTTTGGCGCGCTCTCTGATCTGTCGAGCCTCCTTCACCAGGGCACCTAGCAGCAGAAAATCGTGCCTTACCTGGTGCGTAGACGCCAACAAGTCTGCAGGGCAGCCTTTCAGAAGCTCCAGGGCTAGCGCTGTCGCCAGAGAGGTGCATCGCCCTGTCTCTTGTCTTCCTGTTCGAGCCAAGCCCCACAGCACTCAGCATGCCGCCGTCGAAGTTCTTAATCGAGGCGACTGCGGAGAAATACCCTTGGAGAGGAGCCGTTCCAGAATCGGGCATTCATTCTGGTAAGTGTCAACCCGCATGATATCCTCTCGTTTCAGGCGAACTATCGACAGCATTGCATCCACCACGTTGGAAGCGAGCCGGCCCAGCTCGGACGAACGCACGAGTCGGAGGCAGATCAGAGACGGGTCACGCAGGAAGTGCAAGAAGCGGCTGGTCTTGACACCGGCTGCGCCAGTGGTGGGTCCAGGACCGCAGCAGGGCGTGCTGGCCGCAGGCCTTTCTTTTCCTGGTAGCCGACAATGCCGCTGACGCCGAGAGCGACACCCGCCTTCAATGGGGCCGCCAGGGAATATCTCCAGGACCTGTACGTCCGACCCACGTGCGAAGCCGAGTCTGGCATAGTCGTCAACAAGCAGCTCGGCAAGCGCACCGACCCTGAAGGGAACGGAACTCGAAGCCATGGCTCGCAGGCTCTGGAGCTCAAAGCTTAGCTGTTGTAACGCTCTTTGCTGTGGTATCACTGCTTGCTGCATGCGTGCATTCCGACTTCCTGGGGGAATTAAGGTTTGGCGCTTCGGGTTCAGGGCAATGTGGGTAAACGCTGAAGTCACGATAAGACCGGTGGGCAAGCCTTCGCCCCTCTGAACCGTGCTTTGCAACTCCAACAATTGTCATGGCAAGCAAAGTTTTCGGTCCGTAAGATTTGGCTTACACGGCTCCAGGGGGGTGGCAAGCCATGTTGTCGCGGCGCAGCTGAACCCTTCAACCCTCTGTGCATCTGACGTCTGTTGCAGCATTCAACACAAACGCGGTGTAAAGGTTCGTCACGACGGCTCTCGGAAGGAAGTCTGAGCGCTGTCTTGCAAAGGTTTCAGAATCTGAAGGTTCGGGAACACGGCCGTTAGAGTTTGGTGGTTTTTTTGGGGCAAGCTGAATGGTTGGAGTCAGCTGCGCCGTCCAGCAAGCAAGGAAGCCGCCACTGTGGAATGAGACATCCAAGATAGTGGTTTAGGAATCCAGCCTAAGAGAAGAAAAAAGCATGAAGGCACAGGCAGCTCCTTCAAGTGTGTCAGGTTCTCTTTGGAAACCATGTCCATCATGAGGGCTCGGTGAAGATCGCTCCTGTCATGCTCGGACCCTAAACCCTGCTCTGTTCAACCCTAATGTCACAGACTGAGGCTCGGTGTGGCTTCGCCATCTTCTCAAATAAAACTGAACCCCGCAGCTCCAGCAGCTCATGCAACGGCACAGACCTTGAAAGCCCACTACTGCCAAAGACCCCTCCCACCACGGCACACATATGAGGAAGAAGACGACACTGTAAAGACCCAAACTGCAGACACGGCGGCATGGGCTTGAACTGGCCAAGGTCTGCAATCGCCTGGCAACACCATGAGTGTCCGGACGCGAAATACGGCTCGGGGCTCAGGTTCCTACATTCTTTGTTCAGGGTTTAGGGTTTACGAGCATCTTGTGCGAATCATTTAAGGGTTTTTCTTTTTTTTGAGAGCCTTTTTTCCGTCCTGCAGATGTAGTCGGGAGAGCCCAGTAGATCATTTAAGGGTTTAGGGTTCAGGGTTTAGTGACCCGCCCAGCTGACGAAGTCGCACTGCAGGCACCTACTTTCAGAGTTTAGGGCTTCAGCAGAGAGCTTCGAGGCTGGGGGGACGGGGTGGCGAACGTGGTTTCCCGGCCGAGTTGGAACTTGGGGCCCAGTGCCGAATGTCTGAGAAGGAGCCGCGAAACTGTTCACATGCTGGAACTTCTCGACTCAACTTCTCGCACGGGCTTGGTTCGTCTCTCCTCGAAAAATGCCATCAAAGCCTTCTGTCCCGGGATGAGGCGGCTACTGGTCAGGACCCCGAGGCAAGATCACGAGAAAGAGTGTCGCCTGAACTTCTGACTCTGCCGTTCCAGCTCTGCGGGAGCTCCGCAACCCAATTTAACGGTTTCAGGGTCTCTGCCACGCAGCCTACCTTATAACCCTGCCTCCCTGAAGTCCTTAAAGTGCTAAAGCCCGGTAAGGTGCGACCCGTTGACCAACCTGCCTCCCCCAGAAACAAAAAGTCACGCGAGCTCCCGATCTTCGCACCTCTTTGGAGACCGGGCTGCTCGCATCCTGCGGGTGTCAGCAGGGGTGTTTTCATCAACTGCGGCTCCCTTGCAGTAGGAGCCTTCAGAGGATATGGTGATAGAAAGAGCCCCATCAATTGAGAGAAGCCCTGGCTGGGCTTGATATGGCGCCGGTCGAGTTTACCGGCGATCACGCTTGAGCATTTGCTTTAGGGGTGCAAGGTTGTCGGCAAGTGAATGCTGCTTCGCCGGGCCGACGGTCAAACGGCTTCGGTGCCAATGCTCTGACCGCAGCTACCCCACTGAGCCCCACTGCTGCAGAAATGATCTGATGCCCGACACACCCACCGTGAACCCTAGCGGCCCTGGCGTGGAGGAAACCCGACTGAGGACCTCGAGGTCACCACGTCGCCTTGGGTGCTTGGGACTCTAGAGGCATAGCCGAAGTCTAAGCCATAAACCCAGGACGCCAAGCCAGAAAGCAACAAGTGAACTGAAAGCCTGCTTGACGCTGCGCTTTCGCTCCTTGCCGGCTTCCCGCCACCAGTTGTGTTGCAACACCTGTCCAGGAGCTTGGGTTCCTAGCCCTGCCCCTACAAAGCCACTAGATCATGGGGCATGCAGTGCATTCTAAATGGAGGCTGGAGGGCTTCTGATGACTCCTGGACTTAGGGTTGAAAGGGGCCGGAGGCTTTAACACTCCAACCCCTTTCCTAAGCCTAGGAAAGCCGTGACCACGTGTGCACCACCCTTGAAAAAGCTCAATTCGAAACCCGACGCTTTCATAACTTAATTCCAGACGTCCGGTGCTCGTCGACTCAAAGATGGGAAAGTGCGAAAATGTTCGCTTTGCCAAGCGAATCTTGTAGAGGACGGAATGCTAACCCGAAGCCCTTTTTTTTGAGCAGGGGCTGCAGCACACTTTGCCCTGATCCTTCAGCTACCGCAATGTTTGCAACGGCTGATCTGGGACTACTCGAGGTTGGACTGATAGGTCCGCTAAAGCGAAGCCCTGAACCCCGAAACACTTCCCAAGGCCCACACCCCAAGCATGCCAGTTGCTAAGCCTGAGAAGACCAAACAACCCTGCACTCATCAACCACCACATCGCTGGCCCAAAACTCGAAGCCCCGCAGCCAATGCCCACCGAGCCTGGTTGACCATCGGCCGGTCCTGGGCTGATTCGACTTGCACAAAGTTGGAGCAAGGTTCAGAACTCAATTGCCTGTGCATTTAAAGTTTGAAGTTGGGTTTCGGGGGTGTTGGATTCGGGCTGGTGTGTGTGGTGCAAGGTACAGCCGTTTACGGCCATTGGGGGTCTCCAGGGTGTGTCTGGCACGCTAAACCACAATGCTATACCCCCAAAAATCCGAAATCCTAAAGCCTGGCAGGCTACAAGTCACTCCCGATAGGATGTAGACCAAGACCTTTAGGAAAAGCGTGAGCGCTCAAGGTCCATTGGCCCTTTGGTAGCAGCACCTGAAAACGTAGATGATGGTGTTGAGGGCATTTCAAGAGGAGAGAAAATGTTGGAATGACGCGACTACTTCAGGCCCTCTACAGCTTGTAGCATACTCAGATACGCCACATGGGGGTTTCCGAAAATAGGGGGCCCTAATGTAGTCCCCTCAGTAGTAGGATCCTTATTCTAAGGACCCCAAAATAAGGTACCCCTTATTTTCAGAAAGTCCCACATGGAGCCGCAAGATGGCTAAGCTCTGCAGCTTAGGACCCGCAGGGAAGCCCGAGTATGAAAGGCAGGCCCGAAAAGGAGCTGCGGCAGAGCGGCTCGGAAGTTCCCAGCCATCATGTGCTGCACCAAATTCTGCGAACGCTTGAGGGCCCAGGGCGGACGTCATGCGCACATGCTTACATAGAGGGAGGCTGTGGGAGATCGCGAGATGCAATTGGCCCGGGCTGGGTCGTCAAATTTCCGTCTGCAAAGCCCAAACCCCCCCTCGCACGTGTGCCCGGTTCCTGACTGTGACCTGCATGCAGCATGTTTTCGAATGGCAGAATCAACACCCCAAACCTGGAAAGAGAGGCAGTTCTCCAACGGCTGCCAGTCGACCAACATCCTCAACACCGCCAGCTTCAGGCTGACACTTCTAAAGAGAGAGCCCAAGGATTTTTACGCTACTCGCAACTCGCATCAGGCCAGACGAGGTCTCACGGTCGCAGTCGCACTACAGGAGAGGCTACATGGTAGATGACTCATGTCAAGCACTAACTCGGAGGCATTCGGGGGTTTCGACTCACACACACTCGCTCCAGGCTGGCATGGCGGTCGAAGGTCTGTGCTTCATTCTAGGGTCTAGGGGTTTAAGGTCTCCGGAAGCAAGGTTTACGGCTTTAGGGGTGAAATACGGACGTTGGAATCGAACCTTGGGTCTCGTCTTTGATATTGCCTCTCAGTAAAACTGGACCAGGATCATGAGGCAACCGACCTCACCTGCACCTTCGAAGTGAAGCCTGCCTGGTACTCTCTGGGACTTGTATGGTATGTCTAGTTGTCGAGCTGCAGATGGTAACCATGTCGCATGTTGGGTGGAAGATGCCTGGCCTCACCGCATGCAACTTTTCTGGAGATTCCCCCAAGCCCAGAATCGAATTGCAGAAGCCGCACACCTTCGACGCCCAAACCCCCACCCGAGCTCCGCACCCGCAAGTCTGGGCCTTTCAGAGTCACAAGGCGTGTTTTCCCTAAGCCGGAAACCGCAAATTCAAAACCTTTCGTAGCAATAACTTCATCACCTGCTCATAAGGGCTCCTGTATTACGGGGGTTAGGGCACTGGCTTTGATTTCTCGTTTCGACTTCTGACCTCCCGAGGGCAGCTGCTTGGGGCGTGGGCCTTGTCGAAGATGGCTCCTCCAGCCCTTTAGAAACCCTGTTGTTTAGGAACAGGGCTAGGGTTTGGGTCTGCGCCTGCCTGCAGCTGCTGCACCGTCTGCCCTTCAAAGGCACGCCGCCTCAGGCTGCAGTTGCGGATCAAAGGGATGTAGCCCCCTATATCTTACCCGCGACTTGTGGGAGCGCAGTTCTGGAGGGGCCACTGGCGGAAGGCGAGAAGAAGCTCACACTCAAAAACACGCTAACGAAATACCTTAACCTCTCAAGCCTGAACCCCTGGCCCTGAGCCTGGAAGCCTCAACCGTGGAGAATACGGACCCCGACTTCTTCTCAAAGCCTCTGTGGAATCCGGAACGACTCCTCTGCGCGCTAAGAGGCTGGTGAAGGCAGTACATGTTGTAAAACCTGAGCCCATGTGGCTTAACGTCGGGGCTTTGCGATGTAGGGCTGAGGAATGCGGACTGTTTATTCTTGGAGTTGTCGCTCTCAGAAAACGTGAGAAAACAGACCCCTTCACCCCCCCCTGACGTTGATTTGTTTCTTCATTTACACTCCCTACACGAATACCCAACACCGTTGCTGACCATCGTGGTCGTATTTGTGTGTGTTTGCTGGTGGGTACAACTCTTTGCAAAGAACAAACTACAAGTAAGCAACCTTTCAAGACATCGGGAGTAGAAGCAGGTCGACCCTGCTGTGCCAGCCGGCGCCCTTGACTCTTAAGCAAAGCAAGCCGCATGGAAGCAGGGTCTCCGAGCTCTGGCAGTAGGGCCGTGCAGGGGTTAGAGGGCTTTAGCTTGGAATAGAACTCCCGAGGAAAAAGAGACTTGAAGCCTGAAACTCAGACGTTCAACCAAGAAGGTCTGGGTTGGCACCGAAGCTGGGGCCTAAATCACGGACTCCCCGAAAACCCTGAATCCCTCAAGCGTGACATCAAGCCCCGCATCCCCAAACCCCAGCGCAACCCCAACCCTAACTTCTACAAGGCAGACGCCGGACAACGTCTGAGGCTGCCACAGCACTCCTGGGATCGCAGCTTCGAAGTGAAGTGGATGGCAGGGGCAGGAGCAAGCGGACCAAACGCCAGGCTAGTGCACAATGTAGGGGCTTTACGACTTCTCTCTCTCTCTCTCTCCCTCTCTCTCTCTCTCGCTCGCTCGCTCGCTCGCTCAGGCATCTCTCGAACGCAGGCGCTTGAACAGAATTGCTTCGTTCTTGTCTCGAGATGCCCTGTTGCACCGAACAGGGCCTCTAGAGTTGATTTGCAACCCTGAGGTTTGGCGGCGTGAGTATGGGGATGGAGTCTTGTTCTGTGGAGGCGGAAGCTCAACCGTCAAAGCTGTCTCACACTTCAGATACTTAAGAAAGCAAGCCGCCCATGGAGAAGATGTCGCCTTTGCAAGTCCAAACCCCCTTTGTCCAGACCTGATGCAGTTAGGCGTTCCGGCTGCAGGGTCGCTATATCTCTAACACCTGCAAAATATACCAAATACAAGTAAGTTTTTGGGAGCGCGCTGTGTTCCTCAAACTTGCAAGAAGGCAACTCGTGCTATGCACACGTACTGCTTTGTGCTTCCAAGCAGAAATACAAGAAGGCAACCTCTGAGGAAAAAACCCGGGTACTTCGGATTTCGGGGCTTTGGGGGCTTTGGGGTTGCGCTTGGGGGCTCGGGGCTTCGTACCATGCATCGTGGTGATTTTGTCTAGCGCCTTAGGGCTTTGAGGCTCTGGGACTTGCTGGGCTCAGTTTCCAGAACCTGATTGCTACGAGAAGAAGAGCGGGACATACTCCCACAAGCCCCGGGGGAACAATAACGCTGAAGACACTCATCATCACTCATCTATCCTTGAACTCCAAGGCGAAGACTTACTCAGGAATCGCGGCTTCCAACGGCTAGGCCTCGGGTGGCATGTATCCAGGTGTGCCCATCACGCCGGAACTGCCCTTCCTCAGCAGCGTCGAGGTTAGGATTCAGATTCGGGCTTGAGGCTCAGGTCCTTTGGGTCTTCACGTTCGGGACTCGTTTAGGATGTCGGCAAAGGTTGCCATGCTGCTATGGCTGGCTGAATCGTTGCGGCTGCATCTCGCCCTGGACAGCACCATTCTTTAGCCAACCATGTTTTGGAAGGAATGAGGCTAACCACTGTCGAGGATATCACTGCACCACACGAAATTTCAATCCTCAAAGCTGGGCTCAAACAGAACCCCACTCAGCTCAAGCGCTCAACCCCAACCCCCTCCACGCCAATGAGCTCACAGACCCGAACACACCACAGCTCACCTGTCCAGCAAACCCCGGGTTTTATAGGCTAGCCTTCGAGCTGACATAGAGACCATACTACGTACCCGGAAAGGGTCTAAGGCTACCCACTGGCACCTGATCTAAGATTTTTCACAAACTAAACACATATCAAGAAGCCTAACCCCAAACCAAATGAAATAAATCTCAGCCCCGTGTCCGGAAGTCCCTGGCTAGGCCGAAGTCGATGACCACCACGTTCCTTGGGAGTGGTCCAGATCTTTTGGATCGCGGCATTCGGGATTCAGGATTCTCGGTTAAGGCCGTTGTGGTTCCGACGGCAGGGACGACGACGGCCACAACAACAACGGCAACAGCAAGAGCAACAGCGCCGCCATCAGGTAGCACCACCACAGCGTCCTCCTCCGTGCACACCCCACCCCGACGATCGCAGCATCTACTGCATGTACACAAACCCCAATCACTGCCAGGGCCAAAGCTACAGCAAACACGATGACTGCGACGGCAGCCGTGGCTCGGATTCAGCCAGTCCGTGTCGCCTGAAATCATTACGTTCGCCTCCTTGATGTCGCAGTGCATAGACTTTCGGCTGTGCAGGAACATGATGCCGGCCTCAGGCACGAAGCCGACTCAAAGCCGAGGAAGACATGGAAATGATGGTACGGTGTCAAAGATGTTGACACCGACAGCAACTCCAAGTCCTCGACGCCTCCAAGCCTCCAAGTCCCCTCCTCTGCGGCCAGGTTACACAAATCTGCTTCAGGATACCGGCCAGCCAACTCCTCGTCCAGCAGCTTAGGGTTTCAGGCTCTGGTCATTGCAAAACAAGTGTTTACGGCAATATACAGGCTCCAGCACACTCACAACGAAGTAGTTAGGTGCCCAAGTTTATCTACAGCTCTAGAAGCTGAGGGCTTGGAAAGCTTGGCAAAGTGGCTCCAGTTCTCTGTGTCGGACACTGAAAACACAACAACCTCATCCATTGAATTTATGAGAAGACTTGCTGTTGCTGTGGAGGGCGCTGGTTGAGCGCCACGCCGCGCTCGGTGGCCTCCAACGCAACATTGAAGAAGTGATTACAATACATGAGAGTGCATATGCCTCCCTTCACCCCTTGTAGCAATAGCACTCAGGCCCCGAAACTTCTACTTCGCTAAAAGTTGCATCAACATCACCCATTATTTCTCAACAGCAAACCGCTTTAGATTTCAGTACTGCGCGACGCCATGGCGACAATCTTACATGCCCAGAGAATCTCCTCCAATGCGGGAAGCTACCTCATAAATCCCAGACCCCAAGCTGCCAACCCTCGCTAAACGAGTGAAACCGTAGGATCCTTACAAACCCCCAAAGCCCTTAAAGCCTAAGCCCGTCCCCAAACCCTTTCGGAAGATCCCCCGCCTTCTGAGCGCAGGTGGTGAGGTCGCCGCCGAAGTAAGGCTCGCTGACCACGTAGATGTATACGTGGTCCTGGAAGGGTAGTACGCGGCTTCAAGGTTCCGTGAACTCCTGTATCCCGGGGTCCATGCGATAAGGATCCTAGTATTCAGGGTCTATACTGAGGTGCCTTATAGTCCACGAGGACTGACCCTCTGATTCCAAGTCCTGATCAACTTGGTCAGTTTATCCTTGGTTTAGGGGAGCACTACCTCTGGGATTGGACTTTCGGACGTTGCGTGATTGTGGATGCCTGGGGGCGGTTGGGTGCAGGGTTCCGGAATGTTGAGGTTGAATGTGGCCTACGCTTGATCGGAGAAAGATGGGTACCAGTCGCAGGAAAAACATGGAAAAAATTTACAATAGCAGTCGCAAGAAGGGCGCTATCAGCCAGGAATGACGGCTTCCCCGGCAGACTTCGGGTTTGACAGTCACCGGCCTTGGAATTCAGGGCCTGCTGAGCCTTCTTGGGACCTTGCTACAATGGACTGACTAATTAGTTACGTCTACACAATCCGATGCCTAAAGGAATCCCTTGTCTGAGAACAACCGGTTGTGTGCCAAATACGAGCACCATGAAATCAAACATCAAGAACTTGGACCTCGTATTTCCCGGCTCGGAAGGCTCTTCACCTCTTCACGCTCCCGGCGCACAAATTAATTCAGCGCCAAGCCCTCAAAACACAAGCCGGAGCGCAGGAAGGAGTTACAAGAAGCCCCAAACCCAGAACCTTCACTCGAAGCCTTGCAGCCCTCGACCCTTTCCCCCAACATGCAGGAAGTGGAGCGGGGCCTGAAACACTTCGTAAAGCCGGGCGATCTTCGGATGGTCCAGAGATGTGAGGAGGTTGAACTCCTCTAGGCTTCCGGGTGTAGGAAAGTGTAAGATTTAGACAGGTGTCAGGAGGGTTGTTGGAGAGTTCAGCTAGGTTTCCGGCCTGGGTGGCGTACCGTGGAGTTCGGAGTTCGGCTTAGGTTGACATGAGCGTGCCGGTTGTTGACATGCTTGATAAGTACTAGTAACTACTAGTATGCAAGGAGAAGTCCAGGCCCGAAGCCATAACAGACCCGGAAAGCCCTGGCAGCACCCCCAAGCCCGCAAATTTCAGTGTAGCGCCTCTCGACCCAAAGCGGGTAGAAGGTGGGTCGAAGGGGTCAGGGTTTAGGGTTCACCTTTTTTTCCTCCCACTTAGCAAGGACGGGTTCACCTTTTTAGGGCTGAGGGTTCGGCGGTTTCTGCGGTTTGGGGTTTAGTGCACTAGGCTTTCGGTGGTTGAGTTTGTTGGGGGAGACTTCGCCATTCCGGTATTGAAAACCTGCAGCCGCGCATCGCTGGATTGAAGTTTCACAGGTCAGCCCTCT
>CAJNJA010041742.1:0-27582 GCA_905231915.1 Symbiodinium necroappetens | reverse complement strand
AGGGTATAGAGTTTAGAGTTTAGGGTATAGGGTTTTAGGGTATAGGGTTTAGAGTTTAGGGTTTAGGGTTTAAGGTTTAGGGTTCGGTGTATAGTGATATTGTGCTCTAAGCTGTCCTAGTATATGGGTAGTTATCTAACCGGGTGCCGTACTATAGTGAGGATCTAAAAGGGGATCCTAATTTAGAGAACTACCCAGATGTCAGTACATACCGAACCCTAAACCCTAAGCCCTAAACCCTAAACCCTAAAGGGGAGGATGGTCTCCTGCACAGGCAGAGACCCAGTCGGCGCAAGAGAGCAGCGAAGTTGAAGAGGAAGGACCGGAAGCGATCCAGGACTGTGGCCTGAACTCATCTGTCATCGGTTTAGGGCTTAGGGTTTGTATCGTCTTATAGTCGTATGGTCCTAGAGTAGTATAGTCTTAGAGCTGGAGCCGTCTAGACTAATACTATTTTGGTGTCGTAGTAGGATGGGCTCTGACCTGAGCCCACCTCATTTAGGTTTCAGGGTTTAGGCTTTAGCACTATTGGAGGTTTTGGGGGGTTTAGGGGTTATGCAAATCCGATGTGATCACCACCTGCAGTGAAAAGGGCTGTTATTTCTTAAGGTTCGCTAAACTCAGAGCCCCTAAACTTTAAAAAGTGCCCTGAGCCTTAAACCCTAAGCCCTAAACCCCATATCCTACATCCTAAAATGTGTCCTAAACCTTAAACCCTAAACCCTTAACCCCTATATCCTACACCCTCAAATGTGTCCTAAACCTTAACCGTAAACCCTAAAACCGTATATCCTGCACCCTAAAATGTGCCCTAAACCTTAAACCCCTAAGCCCGAAAACCCTATATCCTACACCCCAACCTTCTCAGGGAACCTAAGCCCTTAGCCCTTGACATGGCCTTGTCGTAGCTGCATGTGGTGCTTTCCTGCCTGTTCCTGGTTTGGTGAAGGCTCCACAACATTAAACCCTAAACCCTACCTGGGACAAATTACCTGCAGTCTTATGGGTTCTACCTACTAAATTAAGGGGTAATGGCTGCTAAACTGTAGGGAAAGAGAGTTACAGGTATACCCGACACCGTAAACCCCAAACATTCAACCCTACCAAGGAAGCCAAGGGTTCAAACACATACGAGACTAACCGGGATCCCTTTGGCTTGATGGCCGTTTGGCTTAGGGCTTAGGGGTTGAGGGTTTTTGGGTTTTTAGAGTTTTGGGCTTTTATGGCTTCAAGCTTCGGGGGTAAGTTTAGGTACAGCTTACTTCGGGTCTGATAAACCAGAAATATCCAACTTGAGGCCCTAAACTGTGCTTGCAATCCCAAGTAGCTTAAATTCCCCAATGCCAGAGCCACCAAGGTTTAGGGTTTAGGGTTTACAGGTTTGGGGTTTAGGGCCTTGTCTGGACCCTGGGGCACCCACCTCTCTGGTCTATGACTCAAGCAGGGGCCACAACCAGCCTCATACCTAAGCCCGAACCCTTCTTACACCCTTGAACCATCCTAAACCGAAAACCCCTTAAACCCTAAACCACCCTAAACCTCATCGGTGCCCTTTTTCTTTTTCTCGGAGTCGAGGCTAGGCGCCTAAGCGTTGATCAATCCAGGAGCCCCAAAAGCCCTCCAGCGAGGAGGAGGCCCGGGCATCGTTTAGCTCAAACCCTCACAATACTGGGAACATGATTAAGAAACCCTGGGTCTTTACCAGGTTTCTCTAGATGAACCCTAATAATATGGTGGGGTTATAGGGTCACGGTTTGATAATCAGGTTCCTACCTTGCTAAGGGGGTGGAGGGTTCATAATACTCCAGTCTCTGGGGCTATGTATGTGTGTATGTGTGTGTATGTATGTATGTATATATATATATGTATATACACATACATATAAGACTATAAGAGGTCTGTAAGTCTCGATGAGGGACTTCAGGATTCCATGTGGATGTCGGAAGAATGCGTAACAAGATCCCCGCATAGTCCCCATGTAGCTATATAGTACTATTACAATAACAGCTATTTGTGAATATTGGTTTGGGCTTGTAATAGTCACTAGTGTATATGTATTTGTTATAGTAGTTGATAATGAACCATTAATCGTGACGAGTCAGTAGTTGATCTTTAGTCGTTCATTATGGACAGTAGGTGTCAGCATGACAGTTAATAACTGTTAACAATGGTTCAAAAACGTTTGTAAAAGCTAATGCTGGGTTACAACTGTCGGTAGTATTCATGCTAGTAACAGTTGAAGTTAACAGTTGTTGATATCGGTTGACAAACTAAGAAACGTTGTTAACAGTTTGTTGCAGTTAACAATAGCTAGCACTAACTGGTAAATGTTCGTAAAAGCACGTGAGCTCCCTCATGCGAAATCCTGAGTGGTGACATTCACAACGAAGCTGGTGACAGGACGACCCCTGTTTGCGAAGCTCTCTCACCGGTGCCTTGCGAAATCTCTCACCGGTGCCTTGCGTTCTCGTGAGGGCCAGCGCAGAGAGGCATGCATGCTACTGGCAAGGCTGTCCTTCGCGCGGTTTGCAGGGTTGCTGGCACATGAGATGGACACAAGGTCGGGTCGGGCCAGTCCATCCTAACTTCCAGTGGGCTACCGTGTCTCTGCAAAGTCTTTACGGGGGGGCGCTGGCGCTGCTCTCCATTAACGGCTTATTTAAACCCTAAACCCCCAAACCCAAACCCCTAAATCCCTAAACCCTAAACCCCTAAACTTGTAGACTCGGGTGCTCCATGTTTCCCGGCACATCTCCAAGCCCAAACTTCATGTCCAGATTCCCCAAAACGTAGACATAGCACCCAAAGCCCCAAATGGGTGGTTGTCTAAAATAGGGTCCCGCTTAGGGTCCTTATTATATGGGTGCCGTACGGACCTAAAAAAGGGACCCGAATTTGGAGAACTACCCAAATTCCAACGGCAACACTTAAGCCTCAAACCCATCACTGAAACCGCAAACCGAAGGGACTTCTGAAGTAAGATTAGAAGTACCTTAGTCGGGTTGGGAAGTAGTTAGAAGTCTAGCTACCTTATCAACTTATCACCTTAGGGACAAAATCCCCATGATCCGATCCTTTATTAAACATGAACCCAAGCACACTCCAAATGTAAGGCCCCAACTTCCCTAAACCCTAACCCCTAAACCCTGGTTCCAAAACCCTCAACCCTAAACCCTAAAAGTCAGGCGGCCCTGGAGAAAGCCGAAGGTGCTTTGGAGATGCTCCGCCTTCGGTTACAGGACGGAAAGGGGGGCCTCGATTGAGGGTTTAGGGTTTAAGGTTGAGGGTTCCTGGGTCTAGGGCTTAATGAGGGGGTCTGAATGTTAATTGGGTTCTGGAGTCTTTGATAGTACAACAGCTATATTATTAAAGAGCCCTTAAAGGCGGAACTGTTCCAACTATGGAGGCTCCTATATTAAGGTTTTGGTTTGGGGTTTAGGGACCCCAAAACCTAAGCCGTAAACCTTAGGGTTAGCAGTTGCGGTTTGGAGTTGCGGTCCGGTTTGAGCTTTGACGTCTTAGGGCTTGTAGGGCTTTGGGTTCAGGCCAGGCTTTTGGGTTGCGGGTCTAGGGTTTTCAAGTAGGGTGTAGGACCTAGGGTTTAGGGTTTGCGCTTTCGGTTTAGGGTTTGGGGTTTGAGCGGTTTCCTAGCGTTGCTGCTAGCCTTCCTGCTTTCCAGGAGTCTGTGCTCATGGGAGTTATGTCTTTGTTGAAAGGGTCCCTAGGATTTCGTTAGAGTTCTGCGAGACCATCACTTAACGACTTGAGAGACTGGGGAGCGCGTAACAGCGGCTGCTTAGCAGAGTGTGAGCCGGCATTGTGGTGAAGCAACCAAAAGTGGTAGTTGTTGCAAGTGGTCAGTGATCCTTCATCCAGGTAACGTTGAATGCAGCAGGTGGTCTCAGAGAAAGAACCCGTGCACTTCTAGGGTTCGGGTCATTTTGGGGGTTCGGTTTCTCAGGCTTGAGAGTAAGGGGATGTCCACCCCCCCTAAGACCGAAACTCTAAAGCGTATCAATGCGAAACCCGAAATACCCAGAGGAGGCGGAAGAGGTCGGCGATGAAACGAGGCTCAGAGATGTTTCGGAGGGATCAGGGTGGGAGCCAGCATTGAATGAGCTAAAGTCTAGAGGTTTAGGGTTTAGGAGTTTGGGGTTTAGGGTTCGGCTGTAGGTTTAGGCTTCATAACATAGGCCTTGGAGTTTATCTCGTTAAGGGGGGTGCTATACTAGTTAAGTGGAACTACAACAGACTACTAACACGAGCTAGTTTGACCTCCACATGCCGTTGTAAGGCAGAGGCTTATGATCCAGGGTTTCTTGTGATTTAACGTTTAGGAGTTGGTGCCAGGGCGTTTCGGGTCTGAGTGTAATTCTCAAGTGAGAATCATGCGCCACAGGCGATTATGATTCTTTGAGGCCGGCAAGGCACAAGGCCCTTCGGAACACTACTGCTTATGATAGAAATTCCTGCATTACCTTAAGGACCCTAAACTACGGGAATCATGGTATATTCCTTATTATAGGTAATGCAGGATTTATATCATCCACGGTATTTCTTGGTCTCATGCCAGCCAAAAAATAAAGCTGCAGAGTGAAGCTGAGCAAAGCGTCGCGAAGAGGCTCGGCCATGAAGAACCACTTAAAGGATCATGGGACTTAGTAAGTAGGGTTATAACTAAGGTAACTATATTTATATTTACTTATAACCCCAATTAAGGGACTTATAACCTTACTTACTAAGTCCCATGATCCTCCAAGCAGGGTTGGTGGGGACATTCTGCTTGGAAAGGGTGCGTCCAACGCACCAAGTCACGGCTTATTAGTATTAGCTTGCCAAGAATGCAGCTTGACGTTCACTCAAGGGAAGTGGGGTTGTAACGTGAACCTTACAACCCGAAATAGCCCCAATTGGCCCTAGCAAACCCTAAACCCTAAACTTCACAACGCATCGAAGAAGAGTCACCGGGATCCTAGAGTCCTAGAGCCCAGCACTGCTTCAAGGTCCTGTGAGACCTTTTCCCCCAGACCTTGACAACCCTAAACCCCTAAATCCAGAACGATAAACCCTAAACCCCCAATCCTAAACCCCTAAATTCAGAATCCTAAACCCTCAACCCCCAACCCTAAACTTCTACGTAATTCAGAACCCTAAACCCCCCCCCCCCTCCCAACCTTAAACCTTTCATCCTAACCCCTGACAACTAAGCTGCCCACCGCAGACGACAGACGCTGGCAGCACTGCTGGCCACCGAGGCGGGCGCTCACACTGCGGTTCCTGCAAGAGAGATTAGGGGTTTAGGGTTTAGGGTTTAGCTGCTGTACAACGGTTCCCTTTAAGGGTACCATAGTTGGGTTCCCTCTAAGGGTGCTCTGATATAGGGTTCCTTGTAAAGGGTACCTATCTTGTGAGTGTAAGGGATTCAGGCTTTGGGGTTCTTTATGTAAGGACTGTTGAAGGGGTATCGATCAGTTGGGTTGGGCCATTCCTCCTTCAAGGTCTGATGCAGAGATTAGGTTAAGGGTCTTAAATCAGGGTTTGCCTGACCCTAAACCCTCAAAGACATGCCCCTTGCAGCTTACAGCCTACAAGCCCGGAACTCGAACCACTGAGCCCTTAACTTAAACTCCTAGTAACAGCATGAACAGCGCAGGCGCCAAAGCTTGCGGCTCGGCGGCGCGCCGTGCTAGGTCACCGATCGGGTCCATGACTTAGGGCATCTTAGGCACTAGGGTGTTAAAGTTCAGGGCTTAGGAGTTTTTGGCGTTGACGGGTTAGTCCTTGGGACGAAAAACATGTTCTAAACATCTTTGGGGTTCCCTTGTTTTTCTGCATAGCTTCGTCCCGTTCAAGCCGTCATACCACGATTTGCAGATTCGCTGATCTTGTGCATTGAAGCTTGTCTTGTCAGTGTAGCCCGGTATCCTAAACCCTGATAAACCCAAAACCCTATATGAATCCTAAACCCTATAGAAACCCTAATATAAACCCTTGTTTCAACCCTAATATAAACCCTAATATAAGCCCTATATAAACCCTAAACCCTTAAACCCTAAACCCCTAAACCCTAAAACCCTTAACCCTAAACCTTTAAACCCTTAAACCCTGAACCCCTAAACCCTTAAGTTCGGCCAGGGTGCAGGCCCCCGCCTGCTTGGGCTAGGGGGCACACGAGAAGATCGGGCCAAGAAGTGTGGGAACCTTGCGTCCGGTTGTAGGGTTTACAGGGTTTTTTGGGTTTAGGGTTTAGGGGTTGAGGGTTTAGGGGTTCAGGGTTTAGGGTTTAGGGGTTTAGGGGTTCAGGGGTTAGGGGTTTAGGGTTTAGGATCATGTCTCAAGCAGTGATTAGAGCCTTGTGCTGCCGTCCCGCCCTTGCTCAGCAATGCCCCGAGTGCAGGTCGCGATGCCCGAATCTTCATTTTACGCGGCGAAGGCGCCTCGGAGCATCCGCAAACTTCGGGACAGCCACATCTTTCCTTTCCACGTCCTTCCGCGACTGTGCCTCCGAGTCACTGGTTGAGCAATGCGGGTCGAACCCTCAGGCTCCATGTGCCTACGCTGACTCCCTTTTTAAAGGCCTGAGTATATACTCAGGGGTTTTGGGTTTAGGGTCTTTAAGGACTCTAGGGGTTTAGGGTTCAGGGTTTGGGGGATTTGATTGGGGGTTTCGGGGGTCAGAGGTTGGGGGTTTAGGTTAAAGGGTTTCAGGGTTGAGGGATTTGATTAGGGGTCGCAGGGTTCAGGGTTTAGGTTTAAGGGCTTAGGGTTTAGATTGAAGGTTTCAGGGTTCATGGCATACCCAATTTCCTGAAGCTCTTCATCCCGAACGGTTTAGGGTCGGGGGCTTGTTGTTTGGGGAGTAAGCCATTTTAAGCCTTTAGCCTTTGAGTTCTACGAATTCAACCCATTGGCTCTGAATTGTAAATCTCACCTGAACCCCAAACTCTAAGCCTCTATAGTGTTCTTATAGTAGCTGTAACGTACCCTTACCAGAAGCCGCGAACGAACCCTATGAAGCAAAGCAGCTGCAAAAGATGACGCTTTGGGGTTAGGGTTTAGGGTTAGGGTTTAGGGTTTAGGGTTTAGAATTTAGGGTTTAGGGTTTAGGGTAGGGTTTGATAAGGCTAAGATGTGATTCCAAGTCCCTGCACCGACCGCAGTTTATGTCCTGGACCTGTCAGTTCAAGCTTGAACCATTACACATCACTCAAACCTGAAACCTTGACGCCTTGGGGTGCACCGATGGCATGGGAAAGCTGACATGAGTGGAGATGAGACGCAGCGGGCATGTAAACTAGTGCACAAATCATAGCTTCTACTCTTTCTTAGAATCTCGTGGCTTATAGCTGCGTTGTTGGAAAACTCACGTGTGTTTTGCTCTTTCGGACTTGGGATAGCCCCTGTTGACATACTATTCTGGCTTTTTCTTTCCCCATGATCCTTTGTTTACGATGCCCTTATTCTTCCTGCACTGTAACATACCCCTGCCAAGACCGGTAGTACCTTTCTCCTGTTCTTTTTCCTCTGTAAGTAAACCATAAGCTCCAAACGGGACTACTTTTGTAAGGTTTCGGGAATCTCGGCATTGTGAGGCTTCTGTAGAGCTTCTCGCACGGGCTTCACCTTGAATCCGAAAACCCCCAGCAAGTGCAGCTTCCCTTGCTTGGTGGCACCGTGTACAAAGTTTGCCTGTGACGTCTGGCACAGGATGTACAAAAGGACCGTTTGGCTGTGCAAGCGTGGTTCATAGCTGCTTCAGACTCCGAACCGTCCTCACCTCCCTAAGCCCCTCAAACCCTAGATAGATCCTAAAACCCCTTAACCTGACCCTAAACCCTAAACCCTAAACCCTCAACCCTAAACCCTAAACCCTAACCCTAACCTGCGAAGTAACAAGACCAACTTCAGAACGGAAAGTGCCCCGGAAGGTTCCCTCAACCCTAAGCTCGGGGGAAAAACGACGTTTCGAGCCTCAGACCTTCGACTTAGGGCTGCTTGGAAACAACGGTTTCCTTTTTTTGGGTTACTACGGTTAATTAATGATATAAATCCTTAGCATTACCTTAAGGACCCTAAACTACGGGGATTATGGTATATTCCTTATTCTGGGTAATGCAGGATTTATTCCATCAACCCGTATGTTTAATCCCTAAGGCCCTAAGGAATCAGCTAGTTGTTGTTTCGTGCAAGGGTACCAAGTTCAGTATAGTAGAACCCTAAACCTGAAACCCTAACCCTAGAGATTGGTTCGGCTGGGCGTGAAGTCCTTGCTTGCGCGGGCGTTTTGGGGCTTAGGGGTTAGGGCAGGGCTTCGAGTTGGGGGTGTGGCTTAGGGTTCAGGCTGGAATCGCAAGGAACCATGCCGCCCAAGGATTTTGTCGCTGGGACCAATGGAATAATTGTTGACAAGTTTGAGGACTGACAAGACGTTCCGCAGGGTCAGGGTGTCGGGTTTCGGGTTTGGAGTTTAGGCACGAACCAGTAAGAAACAGTAGCCAGCTGCCCGCCACACACTACTAGTAGTACTGAATCGTCCTAGGTCCTAAGCCTAATCCCAAACCGTCTTCGACCTACAGCATTGGCAGCATGGTGTCTGCATGTCCATGGCCAGACGCTAAACCTAGGGCCCCTTTAAACATTGGACGCTTCTGTTTGTCAAACACTTTCTTGCAGAGCCAAGTTCCGGCTACTTTAGCTCCTGGAGTCTCTGCACCAGCTGTTGTCACATCGAGCAGCAGCCCTAAACCCTAAACCCTAAACCTTGAGCCCTGAACCCTAAACCCCTCAAGGTCAGCTATCTATTCAGACATCTGAAATTCATGGGTCAACCCTCAGCACTGAAGACTTTAAGACCAACGACTACTGTAAGAGCAACCCTGGCAAAATCATTACAGAATCCTATCCAAAACCCAACATGCCCTGCATGTGACTATTCCAACACCTGATAAAGACCCTCATGAGAAGACTATTCTCTTGACTCTGTTGTTATACTAGCTATTCGCTGAGTACTTTATTTTAGTATTCTTACTTTCATTGTTGTCAAACTCGATCCTAATACTGTTTGTCCTAAGTTGCCATTGGTTTGTTGCTTCGTCAAACTTTGTTCTATTGCTGACTCCCTATTGCTGAAACCTAATCCCTAAACCCTACACTATGAACCCTAATCCCTACATCCTAAAGCTTGAAGCTTAAACCTCAGATACTACTCCAATTCTCGGCCTACTACAGAAGCCGGAATAAATACCGATACTATTCCCGAGGGTTCCGTCTTATATTGGGTTCCTTGTATATTCATACTATAGTATGTCCCCAAACCTGTTCTAAATCTCAAGGCCTCTATACTGCAGCCTTGTAGTACCCCTTATAGAAGCCTTAAAGAAACCCTTAATAGGATCCTTGTTCTAATTCGTAAGGCCCTAAACCCTAAACCCTTAAACCCTAAACGCTAAACCCGAAACCCGAAAACCCTAAAACCCTAAACCCTAAAACCTAAACCCTAAATCCTAAACCCTAAGTATCTGACGCCATGTCCTTGAGCTCCTGGTTGGGGTTGGATCTCCCAGCCGGGGCGCAGTGGGGATTCTTCGAGCCTCCTGGCTTCCAAGGGACCCGGGTTTAGGGTTTAGGGTTTAGGGCTTAGGGCCAAAACCCCTTAATTAAGGAATAGACCTTGAATCTTATTATTGGGTTCCTATTATAGTCTAAGGTATATTGCTTAATTAAGGGGTTTTGGAGTCTCTGGGAACCCCAAAAGGCGGTTGGTTAGGAGGTTCCAAGGGGGATACTAGGGATTATGGGGCTTTGTTTGGGTTTTCTCAGGGTTGCTGCAGGGCTTTAGAATGGTTTTGAAAGGGGTCAATTTTGAGGGTTTTGTAAGGATTACAAGTAGAGGAGGCTCTGAGTGTTGCTTTAGTAAGATTCCCTATCAGAATGCAAAGACAAGCTACTGTAATAATCCGCCATATATCTGTCGCCGAACGGCTCTTAGCTTGATTCGGACAGTCGCATTTCGGAGCAGCCGCGCTTCGGGCTCAGGATCTTAAGGGTTGATTCTTCCTTAAACCAGACCAAAAGACTTGTCGGTGTTGTTCTGATCGTTTTCGTGCTCCAGGTGTAAGATAAATTAGGATCGGAATCATGTCTAAGAGTATTCTCCTTCTGGGGTCCCTACGCTTCAAAAACGGGAGCGGGAGCGAGCACGCCTCGGGGTGGGTCAACTAGGGGCCGCAGCAGATCGCCAAGGCGCCATCAAAATTCTTGTGGAGACGAAGAAAACACACAGGGAGAAGGGACTTAGGGCCGACGCCGAAGAACCACTCGCCGTGAAGGAGGAGATCGTGACCGTTCCCGTGAACGACATGGGGACAACAGACCACGGAGCTCTAGGGAATGCCGATTACGAGCACGGGTCACAGAAGAAACTCGGAGGTTGTTGCAGAGGGAATGCCCCTCTCGAGCTTCAGTGGACCACTATGGGACATCTTCACCAGGGGGAGGAAGTCCGTCTATGGGGACCCCGAGTAGGAGGCTAAATACGCTTGGCACTACGGAAATGGACCTCATCCAAGCAACAGGGCAATGGTTCCTCATTTTCGGCCTGAGAGATCGACATTATGAGCAGCATGAGCCGGCCCTGACACGACACGTTCAGGCGGAGGCGAGGCAGCATCACAAATGCGATCGATGGGGATGCTCTTTATCGAAGCGGCGAGAATCCTCATCCAGGTGCAGGACGATCGCCTCAGAGAGGGGGAGATGATTGACGTGGAGGTGGAAAAGGGGGAAGAGGAGAGTGTGTATATGCAGGGGAACAAGGTCAACAAGAGCAGGCCTAGCTGGGAGGAGTTACTACAACGGCTTGCCCGAATGGCACATGGAGAAGGTGCAGGGCACGCAGGACTCATGTCGGCCTTGAAACATCGAATCGGACAGAGTCTCTACCTGCAGACCAGAGGGGGCGTCCAGCTGCAAGCTGTTTTGGTGGCGATCACCGCCGACAAAACGGAAGAAGCAGTGGAAGTATGTGACACAGAGGAGAACGACGAAACCTTGGTCAACTACTGGTCGGAGAGGCTTATAGAGTATATGGACCTTGGCAATGGAACCAGTAGTGCCAGGGGAAGTGATGAGTTTTTTGGAGCAGGCCAAGGACAACATGCAGACAACCACCTGGCGGACCCAGGACACCCGGCGATTAATATGGACTGTTGGAAACGCGAGCGCCAGGAACTGGATGGAGAGAAACGTCAAGCTGAGGCTGAGCTCCGACACAGACAGCACGAAGAAGACGCGCAGCGGAAACAAGTCGAAGCTTTGTACGAAGCTCACCGGGCGGCGACCTACTGGGACTGGGAAAACTGGGTCCTCTTGAATACCCCCAACGTGGCCACACGACGCCGTCTGGTGCTGGAGACGCGTCACATGGCGAGGCACCCGGCCCTGCAGGGGGAGGAGGTGGCACCGGTTTCGCTGCAGATCCCGTCGAACGTGGACAACTTCCGCATCACTAACATCGAGGACCAACCTGCTTCAGATGAAGCACCTTCACCAAGCTCAGGGATTCGCCCAATTGCGGAGGTGGCACCGGAGATTGGAGGGGAGCTCTACCAGAAGGTACACGAAGCATGGAGACAAATCCAGGACGAGGGAGTGGAGGGCATCTTTGGCGAAGATTGGCTGTTCCTCTTCCAGGTGGCGAAAGACGGCATGGATGAGGATACCTGGGAAGAAATTGGTTAAATTGGTGGCCGCTCTGAAGGAGGAGAGCAGCATGCAGATGGACCTGGAGGATACGCAGGCTGAGGAGGGCTATGATGTGAATGACATGGCGGGCTGCGAAGATGCCGAGAGTTTAGCACAGCATGGCCAACAGGGGAAGTGAATTCGTGTGGTTTGCTGAATGGCGACGTCTGAAACAACGTAAAGGGTGTCCGGAACCCTGCCCAACATGAGCTTTGGAGCGCAAGCGACGAGAAGGGCGCTTAAACAAAATAAAACTTTTAATAAACCCACACCCTACACTTACACACCCTTCAAGTTAGATCCGTTGAAAGGAACCTTAAACTCCAAACCTCAGATCTGATCTGTCACAAGGAACTACCTGCAGGCCAATCTCGATGAAGTACTCCAGTCCTATGGCTTCAGAGGTATAGCGACTGGGCAGGATCCAAGCTTTCCGTACAGTCTTTAAAAGGGTTCCTAAGCTGCCGGGGCCTTTAGAGCCATAAAGGGGTCCAGGACTCTAGGTTTTAGGTTTCAACCTTTAAGGCGGTTTAGTCGGATCTTGGCGTATCTTGAGTTAGGATTTCTAGGCTTCAGGGTTTACAGCGGTTTAGGATTCATGCCATTGCGGCCTTGGGGTCTTGAGCTATCTCAGGGCTTAAACCGGGTATGGGATTGGGCTTTAGGCTTGAAGGGGCTCAGCATTCATTCAGGATCCATAGACCTTAAACCCTAAACCGCTTTAGAAGGCTTCGGGTGCCGGCAGTACGGCTTATAGGGGGTCAAGGATGTAGGTCAAGAGTTTTATTTTCGGTAGCCGTATAGAACCCTTAATACTGTTGATGATATAAATCCTGCCTTACCCCGAATAAGGAATATGCGGAACATACCATAATTCCCACAGTTGAGGGTCCTTAAGGTAATGCAGGATTTGTATCATCAACCGTAATGACCCTTCAAGGAGCCCCTAAAGGAATCCTGGCAGGAAACCTCAGCCCTAAACCCCCAAAACCTAAAACCCTAAGCCTCAAGGTTCAGTTTCAGCTTCTTTTGGCCGTGGCCACCGTGGCTTTGGTCGGCTTTGAGCGATGGCCCCCCGGTCCGGGATTTCTTTGGAGCTCAATGAACCCGAAATCCTAAGTTAGAATTTGAAACACTGCGTGACAACCCAAAGCCCGACGCTCTGATTTCTCTGGTGTTTGACGGGATTCGAGTGGTTCACGCAGGGTTTATCCGTTTGTTGAGGCGAGAGTATCAGCACAGTGATCACTGTACGGCCTCTCTGTGTTTCTGTGTTTCGCTCTGTGTCTCAAGGTATCGGGGGCTTTATGTCGGAGTCTCAAGGAGGGCCCTGTAGTTTTGCTTGGGTTTGCTGATAGGTTTCAGTGTGCTGTTGAGGGTTCGGAAAGTTTGCAGGGCATTGGACTGGCTTTCGCTCTTACTGATCTGGGATGCCGGGATTCAGGCTCCGATTTTGCCCGCTTAGGATTTGTGATTGAGGTCTTCGGCTTATGCAGGCTTTAATTTTGAAATTTACGTTTTGGCTGGAGACCCAGCGAGGTCTGCTTGTCCGGGCTGCCCAGGATTCATTGTGCCAAGGCAGTCAGCTGCTGTATTCACATGCAAGAAGGGATTTGTATATACTGGCGCTGGGGGTTTGCATTGGTATACGACAGGATAAGAGCCATTTGAACAAAACTGTGGGCTGAGGGTAAGCAAGCTAGAACTTATGCAAGCTACACTACGTTGTAAGAGAGGGGGAGAAAGCAGACGGAACAATCAGTCACACAGTGGGCAAACACGATTTTTCATCGGCCCTCGGATTGGTGTGAGGCACGGCCCAAGATTCGTGAAAATGGCCTCCAAGGAGGCTGACCCCAGCGCCCAGGGCAGTAGCACATTCATTTTCAAAGCTATCCCTCGGGGTTTAAAGTCATACCATTCTAATTATGAAGGCCCGTCCGTATCTTAAACCCTTCAAACCTGCCATAGAGCCCCTAAAGGAACCCTTTAAGGGACCCCTTTTCCCAGATGAAGCTAACCCTGGGACTCCAAATAGCCCAAAGTAGGTACTATTTATAGCCTTTAGACCCCAAAGTGGGTACTATTTGTATACTTGGCCCTAAACCCTAAACCCTAAACCCTAAACCCTGAACCCTAAAACCTAAACCCTAAACCCTATAAGGGACCCCCTTTTGCTAGCTGAAGCTAAGGCCTCTTAGGAAGGGCCCAGCCAAGGCGGCTCGCGCGCAGCACGCGAAGGCAGCTCGAGAGCTATGGCCTGGTCGAGGCCCAGGGTATAGGGTTCCTTTAAAGGGTTCCTTAAAGGGATCTATGGGGTTCCTTAAAGGGGTTTAGGTGTTTAGGGTTTAGGGTTTATAGAGTTCGGGGGTTTAGAGTTTAGAGTTAGGGTTTAGGGTTAGGGTTTATACGGTGAGTTAGGCTTTGTAGGGTTTAGTAAGTGTTTAAAGATGTTTACAGGATGCCCCGGCTCTATGGTTTAGGGTTAGGCTTTCGCCTTATGTTTTCCCATGCAGGTTAATCAACTGGCATTATGTTCTTATATGTGTACATGCCTCTGTCTCGGTCTGTGTGTGTGGGTGTGTCAGTCTGTCAGGGCTTGGGGTGTCGGCTCTTTGTGTTGTGTTCTATGTCTTGCGCTTGTGCTTGGGAGAGGCTGCTCCGAAGCTGAGAATCTCTGGTTTCTAGCTAGTATTCGGGAGTCCCCCCTAAAGGGGGGACGCTTCTTAACCCTGCTTATGGCTCTCTTAAAGGGGACCTTATTGAGAGGGTCTATATCCCCAAATGTCCCCCTAGTCCTATCTCCTAGTGGTAGTGTCTCTACCATCCCTTGGAAATGAGACTATGGAGTTGGTTCTTGCAGTGAGTAGTGGGGACTCATTCCTGACACATACGTTCAATCAAATGCCACTGAGACAAAATGGGCCCGATCAGCCGAATCAACGCCCGAAATTTTTGCTTGTTTCTCATCGCACCTCCCCGGGCCCTGTACCCTAAACCCTAAACTCCAAACCAGAACCCGAAGCCCTGAACCGTAAAGATTCCCCAAAACAGAGCCCGAAAGCCCTGCTTTCCCACTTCTGTCGCCACTGCGTTGCCAGGAGAAGCCGGAGCCCCCCAGGAAGGAGAAGCCTTCTGCGTATGGTGAGAGCCCGAGCATTGGGGTTTAGGGTTTAGGGTTTAGAGAAGCCTTCTGCGTTTGGTGAGGGCCTGAGCAGTCTGCGGCTTTGTAGCGGTGAGTAGCTCCTTGTTTAAGTAAGGGTTTTAGGGTTTAGGGTTTAGGGTTTAAATAAGTTTTACATGTTCTGATAGGGGTTGGTAAGGATTGAGGGGTTGACCGGCTTAAGGGCTTGGGACTTGTGGCAGGGATTGAAGTCAGGGTCGTCAGGATTTGCTGAGGACTGCAGGGGTGGGCTTTGCACCATCGGGGCGCGAAGGATGCAGGGGGGTGTGGAATTCAGCTGTCAGGATCTTGCAGACATCTCCTTGTAAAGAGCAGACGCATCTGCGAACACAACAGCTTGTGAACATCCGTCCAGCAGATATATCATACCCTCAACCCTCGACCCTCATCCCCAAATGGTGAGTGAGTGTTTGAGTTTAATTCAGGCGATATGTGAGACTTTTCCTTCACTGCAGGCCCAAAGAGCCCACGCTGTCGCTCTTCAACTTCAGCAAAAACCTCAACCCATCTGTGTCTGTAAACCCTAAACTGTAGCTCGGGGTTTAGGGTTTGTGTACGGTTTGTAGAATTTGTTGAAAATAGACAACTCAGTTATCATCAAGTCTGGACTTGAGGGGCAGCTTGCATCTTCATGGGTTGTGGCTGTAGGGGACAGTCCTCGCCACAGATATGCTTCCTCGATTGTTCGACCCTCTGCCACGGACCGTCTCAGCTCGTGCTGCTCTTCGTTGCCTTGCATTTTTTACTCTCGCTCGGAACCTGATTACGAAAACCTGGCCCTATAACCCCAAGTATGTTAGGGTTCATATTGAGAACCCTAATAAAGACCCAGGGTTTCTTAATCAGGGTCCTACAAAAAAGGGGCCTTAATAATTAGGACAGGGTTCTGGGACCCATTCCACAAAAAAAAAGAAAAGGAACCCCCAAACTACCATTGATACTTATTTAGGCCCATGCATTTCAAGTAAATTAGGGTTCATATTAAGAACCCTAAACCCTAAACCCAGGGTTTCTTATTTAGGCCCCTACCTTACGTCTCCCCAGTCTCCTCTGCAGGTGGCTCGGCCGGCGAGAACATGCGACTTGAAGGCATCGGAAGGTCCACAGGCCAGCTCAGGACTCAGCCATGAATGTAGGGGCCTTAATAATTAGAACACGGTTTTGGGGTACTCCACTATACTATCACTATACTAAGGAACCCCCATAATAGTATTGGTAGTTATGTACGCCCCTATATTATCATTCATGCATTTCGTTTTGTGATAACTCAGATCTAAATGCTCCGTGCGAAGGTTTAGACTTCAGCCATAAACCCCAAACCCTGTCCGCCAAAGCCAACGTCCGAAGCCCCGAACCAACACATCATGAACCTACATTGTCTTCTTAAGCGCACACACACACACAGACGCACACCGGGAGGCAACACGCAAAGGCTATAATGTAGGGCCCTTAATCATTAGAATAGGGTTTTTGGGGTATATTGCACCACAAATATAACAAATATAATAAGCAATCCCCAAAATAGTTTAGGTAGTTATTAAGTAGCCGAAGCCCGAAGCCGAAAGACTGCAAGCCTCCTACGCGCAATCCATGCAAATCCCAAGCTTTCAACCCAGCATTCCTACTGTGGGGTCTGAAAACATCTGAAACTACATGATCTGGAGTTTGATTGGGACCAGTGGTTGACATTTAACATCCTTCTCACCTCAAATGACTGATATCCGCTTTGGGGGGTCTAGGGTTTGCTACAGTATCGTTGTTTTGGGGATCATCCCTGGGATTATTGCTGGTGAGGTCCTCGGGTCTTCGCTACCGAAAGACTCCAACATCCTTGTATGAATGCTAAGGCAGATCCGGTAAACCCATACTGAGAAGCCCGTAAGCCCTAAACCCTACTAAGAAGCCCTCTTTATGTTGCAGAGAACAGCTAACTTAAAGGGTTTAGAGTTTCCGGTGTATCGCCGGCCATCCGAAAACCCCCCATGCCTTTAAACCCTACCCATAGTCTCCATTGTAGTTCCCTTTTTGGGGTTACCTTTTAGGATCCTTAATATAAAGTTGGTTAAACCAAAAAAGGAACTACAATGGAGACTATAGGTAGACCTCAAACCCTGGACCCCAGAAGCCTCGAGCGCTTTGATCTCGAAACCCAAAGCTCTAATTTAGGGTCTAGGGTTTGGGGTTTTAAAGTGTAGAGTTTAGGGTTCATTGTGTAGGGTTTAGGGTTTAGGGTTCAACACCTGAAGCTTGAGTGTGAACTGACACTCAGGCCCTAAACCGCCACGAAAGCCTGAAATGCGGAAGCCCCAAATCCTCAAATCCCTCATGTAGATGTCCCCGTTCCACAACTTCCACAAACCCTTGTAGTATCCTCAAGGGAACCCCAAACCACGGCACCCCAAAGCCTAATCCGAGGATGGCCGCAGTGCTCAACTCCCGGCAACGTCGGCAGAAGGCCGACGCCACGCCGGGGCCCGCAGCGGTACAGGCCGGTTTAAGGTTTAGGGTTTAGGGTGTTAGGGTTTAGGGTGTTAGGGTTTAGGGTTCAGGGTTTAGGGTTTAGGGTTTAGGGTTTTAGGGTTTTAGGGTTTAGGGTTTAGGGTTTTAGGGGCCCGAGCTTCTGAGGAAGGCATTGGGGTAGTTCTTTAAAGTTAGGGTCCCTTTCAGGGTCCTTTTGTAGAAGGGGTGCCGTACTGTGTTTCGGACCTTAATTTAGAGGGCTCGGGATTGAGGCTTTATCGGCGATTTGATGTTCGAGGGCTTATAGGGTATAGGGTTTAGGGTTTAGGGTTTTGGGGTTTAGGGTTTAGGGTTTAGGTATGTGGGGGGTCTAAGGTTCCTGGATTTGCCCTCAGGCCATGATCCTGCAAGTGCGGTAATTGCTCGACAGGCGACGCGGTATTTGTGCAAGAAGCTACCCTAACAAAACACCAAAAGCCCAAAAACCCAAACCCAGATAAAGATTCAAGAGGGTAGTTCTCGGAACTAGGGTCCGTTCTAGATCCCCAGAAGAGCATGGCTTTAGAAGACCCTAACTTAGAGAACCACCCAAGAGGAAGCCGAGGCTTTGCTGCGGGCCTTGTGCATCCTAGACCGGACTTAGTAACGTAAAGGAGTTCCTTGATTCAAGTTTAGGGGTTTAAGGGTTTAGGGTTAAGGGCTCTAGAAGGGATCTATGCAGTTTAGGGCTCTAAGGATCGTGGGACTTAGTAAGGTGGTCAGTACCTTAATTGGGTCTCTCAGTATGTATACGTATAGCTGCCTTGTTTGTAAGCCTAGTTACTAAGTGCCAGGATCCTCCACCTAACCCCAAACAAACCTACCCAAGCTTTAGGGTTTAGGAGGGTGTAGGGTTTATGGGGTTACCTTATTAAGGCCAGGGCTTATATATGGAAGCCGTAATAAGGAGCCTTTCAAAAGGTATGTTTTTTTATAGGGTCCACGGAGAGCAGAATAAGGGCTTAGGGTTTATATATAGGGCGCAGGGGCTTTCAGAGTTCAGAGTGTCGGGTTTGTAGGGGCATTAAGAGTTTAGGGGTTTGGGGGTTTTGGGGTCCAACAACTTCAGAATTGGAGAGTTTAGGGGTTTAGGGTTTAGGGCCTAGGCGCTCTGACAGTTTACCCTTAGCATCAAAACAGCCCAAAAGCCTTAATATAAATAATAGGGTCTTTGGGCCCAAAAGCCTTAAAATATGAGTCCTTCGATGCTAAGGGTTAGAGTTTAAGTAGGGATTTTTAGGGTTTAGGGCAGTTCAGGGTAGAGGTTCCGGGAACCCTGGATGAAATGCTTTGGGCGCATATGGGCCCAAAGTCGCAAATCCGAAAGGCCTAGACTAGGGTTCTAGGGTTTTGAGTTTTAGGGTTTAGGGTTGAGAGTCTTAGGGCTTAGGGATTGGGGATTTAGGGTTTAGGGTTTTAGGTTTCTAGGATTTTGAGTTTTTGGGTTCAGGGTTTAGAGTCCTAGTAGCTGAGTAGTTAACCTTTAACCTTTTGGGCTTGTATCATCCTACCATAATTGAAAGGTTAAACTTCTTTAGGGCTAGGGTACTCAGCCCCTAAGGAGTTTTAGGGTTTAGGGATTGGGGATTTAGAGTTTAGGGATAGAGGTTTAACGCCGAAACTTGACCCATCTTCACCACCGGAAGGAAGAAGCGCGCCGGCTTCTGAGCCAGATGGACCAAGATGATCTTCACACCCAGGCTGGAATTCCCTAAGGGTCCATGTACCTAAATAGTATATACTTTGGCCTTAAAGTAGTCCCTTTGTGGGTACTTTGGGACCAAAGTATCTACTATTTGGGTACATGGACACTTAGGAATTCGGATTTTGGTTCGCGGTTTTGGAGTGTTGAGGCTTGGGGCCCGGAATCTGAGGGTTTCAACATCAAGATACAGACCCTAACATTCGTAATATAGGGGTCTTAATAGTTAGAATAGGGTTTGGGGTATATTCTACCATAATTATAATAAGGAGCCCCCACGACCCTATTCTAATTCTTAGGGCCCCTACATTACATAAGACCGAGGATCAGGGCTTAAGACTACGGATGCCTGCAGCTACTTACAGGAGCATCAGTCCGATGGTCCCATCGGACGTAGTAACTGGCGCAACTATTTTCATAAACGAGGCAGCTCTACGTTCACATACTTAGAACCCCAACTAAGGTACTTGTACCACCTTACTTACTAAGTCCCAAGATCCTTAGAGCCCTAAACCTCATAGATCCCTTCTAGCGCTCTTCGAACTCCTTTGTGTTACTAAGTCCCCTGATCCTCCAGGTAAGGCCCTAAACTTCGTCGGTCTTGAAGCCCGTATCTCGGGGTTGAGGGTTCCGGGTTGCAGGTTCAGGTTTCGGGTTTGGGTTTAGGGTTTTGGGTTTAGGGGTTTAGGGTTCGGAGTTTGAGGTTCAGGATCCCGGGTTGCAGGTTTAGGTTTCCGGTTTATAGGTTTAGGGTTAGACTTTGGGGAGGGTGTAATTAGGCTCATCCTTCCCCAGCAAAAAACCCACGGTCAGGAGCTCGCCGAAGAGCTTCTGCAGCAGATGGACGACCATAGCCCGACAGCAGCTCGCTAGTCGGCCACAGGAGCCGTTCAAGCTTGCCCTAACCCTCCAAGTACCTACTATAGAGGGTACTAGGGCCCTATAGAGTATAGGTACCTGGAGGGTTAGGGCTAGATCTGGATACATTTCAGGGCGTAAATCGGGACTCACCTGTTCACCTTCACAAAGGATCTGCAGGATCCTAGTGCTAGTATTCAGCCTTCTTCGTGAAGGTCACGGCTTAAAGTTCGGGTTTAGGCCCCATCTCTGGCTGTTTCCTGGGATTTGCAGTAAGCCAGCCAACACACTGTAGCTCAAGATGCGTATTCCGCAGTCCGCGAACCACAAAATAAATATCCACGCCGGTAAGTCGCGGCAGCAGAAATCTGTGTTAACGCCAAAAACTCTGGGGCCCTAAGTCCGTAGCCTAAATCCGGAAGCCGGGGTTCCTGTGTGCACTCCTGTGTGCTCCCGCTGTTATGATTATGACTTCGCTTGTTTTCTGTAACTTTGTCGTCGTATTGTATCCTGCTCGTTTCAAGCATGGCACGTTGCGCATCGACAGTCCACACCGCTGTCCTTCCAAGTTCTCATTCTGATGTCGCGTGAAACCTTCAATCTGCAACGGTTTAGGGCAGAGAGGATTTAGAGTTTAGGGTGTAGGGTGGACCCTAAACCCTGAAACTTTTCCACGTGCTTCCGAGAGATGGTTGGGGTTCAGGGCTTTAGTGCTTTGCGATTTGGAGTGCACGGCTCAGCATGCAAGTATTCAATGGACGAGAGGGTTGAAATACTTATCCTGACTCAGGAAGCAAGAAGAGCAGAAGCGGAGGAAGAGGAGGAAGAGGAAGAAGAAGAGGAAGAGGACGAAGAAGAAGAGGAAGAGGAGGAAGATGAAGAGGACGAGGAAGACAAGGTAGAAGAAAAGGAGCAAGACGAGGACAAGGTGAGAGATGAGGCAGAGCCTGGAGAGGCAGGGTTATGGGTTTTGGGTTTATAGGGTTTATTGGGTTTATAGGGTTTAGGGTTTTGTGTTTAGGGTTTTGGGCTTATAGGGTTTAGGGTTTAGGGGTCAGCGAGCCTGAGGCAGCAAGCGCAGGATGAGAACCTGGAGCGAAATTCATCCGGTACTTGCGGCAGCTTGCTGTCTGACTTGGCCATCGTTCACATGTACCAGCTTGATTCTGACCCTGGAACATCTGGACATATCTGGACCTCTTGGCCTCTGGACAGAGACTGTACCAGGAGAAGCTCTCCTTACGCTAAAGCATGCAAGCTGGACCAAAGGTTGCAACGCAACTGCTTGAGCGCACGTGGCCACAGAGATGGATTGCTTCATCTGCCCTGAAAAAGTCCCTTTGGGGGTTTAGCTGGGGCCTGAGTGTTCTAATGTTATGGGGAAGGGATCCTGGCCCGAAAAGCTAGGACCCCAAGCCCTCTCTACTAGGTTTCGGAAGCAGGCATCCGGGAGTGCATGTCCCGAGACACCCTACTAACACCTCTCCCTGCCCCACTCTGCCCCAGTGGCATGTCTCTTTTGGCGGTTTCGGGCTTGGAATGGTTTGGGGTTTGAGGGTAAGGGCTCCGGGCTCAGAATGGTTGTATATTTAGGGTATAGGGTTTAGTATAAGGTTTAGAGTTTAGGGGTTTAGGGTTTGTGGTTTAGGGTATTGCTATGTAGGTTGTGCAAATTCACAGGCAGTATACAGCACATGTCCGACAAGTTGTGTTTTCGTTGTTTTGGACATGGGTTCCCCTAGGTAAATGTACGTAATTGTAGTATATGATGTATATGTTCAAGGGGTTATTACATGTATTGTTGATGTCATTTTGTTTCAGTATCTAGTGAGGGCGACAAGTGGTAATTTCATCCAGGAAACTCTGTACGATAGCCGGACAGAGCCTATCTCCAAATGCTTCCACTCTAGAACCCCTAAACCCTAAGCCCTACACATCGACCCACGGCCTTTAGTTTCGGTCCATCAGCAGCAGCATAAAGGTCACTATAGGGCTGTAGGGTTCCATACAGGGATCTATGAAGGGTTTCCAAAAGGATGCTATATGGGTAGTTCTCTACAAGTAGTACGGCACCACTCTAAAAGAGAACCTCTTTTAGGGACCCGAATTTAGAGAACTGCCCACTCAAGAGGACTAGTAGGGGCTTTGTATATATGTCGTGTTAATATGATTCAACTGTTGCTGAGTGGGGGCAGTATTCAACATCAAGCCGTTCTGATACACTTTACCCTAAACCCTACAGGAGACTGAACAACGGCTGGAACATCAAACAACGCAGAGGAAGACCTCAAGACTGAGGTAGTATTTGTTGGCTGAGGATCACTGTGGATGTAAGCATTGGGGTTCAGGGTTTAGGGGTTCAGGGTTTGGGGTGTAGGGTTCAGGTTTAGGAGCTTGGCGTCCAGAAGTTGGGGCAATCCTCTGGTGTCTGCTGACGGTTCACCCACATGGCAAGGTTGCCCCCGATGCGCCATGCCGCGCATACATGCTGCCTTGCTGCCACTGTGGATTGCGACCAGGGCTACGCACCTGACTTGCTCTAGCAGGGAAATGGGGAATGATGTGCTCTGCGTAGTCCCTTAGAAAGCCTAGCCCTACCCTACTTAATTCCTGAATTCCCTACCAAGTACCAGTAAGGAACTTCGGTCTTGAGGTTCAACGGCAATCTGGAAACGAGTTCGCGTATCAGCAGAACACTCAAGGTCTCTGTGTGGAGATCATGGCCTCCTGCGGTGTGACGCAAGACTGCACGCATATGAGCACGTATCAATGCAGCTCCATATCAAGTTCAACCATTCAAGTTGATGCTGATGGAGTGGTCGACATGGACTTCTCAGCCTCTGTCTCAGCCCCATACAGCACATGCGGCTCCTGCCCATCATGCACAGCGTACAAGAGCTGTGTAGGGCCCATGGTGCAAACAAACCAGCAGACGCTGGCGAACGGCAGCTGTATCATATGGGAGTTCCAAACTGCAGGTAGTGCAGATGCCTATGAGGTTTTTGTTGGAGCCTTTGATCAAATCGGAAACCTGTTGACCCATGATTGGAAACGAGGCGGAAGTGCAGCGGGAACACTTGACTGGACCTTTGGTCAGCTGCAAGTTTCGAGTGCGGGCAGCTACTACATGCAGTTCTTCTTGGCGTCATACGACGAGACTGGTGGAGGGGTGCTGGGAGCAAGCATGTCTTTGCGGAACATTCGCTCCATCCCGGTGTGCTTAGACGAGGAAACCTTGCAGAATGGACCAGTACCGACAACGACGACAAGGTCCACGAGCCGGACCTTGACTACATCAACATCCACCACCCACACAGCTACCACGTCAACGTCCAGCACGGCAACACTGAGCACTTCCAAATCGTCCAGTACATCGTCAACAACCTTCACTTTGACTACGATGCCGTCCACCACATCCACTTCCATTTCAACTTCCAGCACGACAACACGGAGCACTTCCAAATCGTCCAGTACATCGTCAGCAACCTTCACTTTGACTACGACCCCGTCCACCACATCCACTTCCATTCCAACTTCCAGCACGACGACACGGAGCATCTCCAAATCGTCAAGCACATCTTCAATCACTACAACGCCATCCACCACATCCACTTCCCTTTCAACTTCCAGCACGACGACACGGAGCATCTCCAAATCGTCAAGCACATCTTCAACAACCTCCACCTTCACTACAACGCCATCCACCACGTTCACTTCCGTTTCAGCCTCTACCACAACCACGGTCAGCACCTCTACATCTTCGAGCATTTCTACCAGCACTTCAACCACTTCAACTTCCAAGACGAAATCCTCCACCACGTCGGCTACCACTTCATCTTCAGGCACAACAACATTCAGCTCCTCCACGCCTTCCAGCACAACCTCAGACGCTTCGACCACCCCAACTTCCACCGCGACATCGTCCATCTCGTCAATCTCTACATCAGCATCGGACAGCTCAACGATGACAATTTCTGGAACATCTTCAACCGCTTCAACCACGATGTCCAGTACATCGATAACAACATCGTCGACAGCGAGCAAAACTATTACTTCAACTTCCAGCAGAAGAGGCACGACCAGCGCAACCTCCACCACCACGGAAATCATTGTTGCCTTTGCAACCAGCACCTCAGCTGCCTCGAGTGGTGTGACACAGACTTCTTTGACCACAACCTCGACAACACTTATCACTGCGACCTCAACCACCACCCGAGTTTCGCCCCTCCCAGTCGCAGGGGCAGATGGACAGTCAAGAGACATACTCGCCTCCGGTTTCTCCGTGTCCGGATTCTGGTTGATTGTGGTAGTTCTGGCGAACATCATCTTTCTCGTTTTTGTCCTCTTTCGTGGCCGTTTTGGCAGTCGGGGCTGTTGGAGTACCGCTACTCTGCCAGCTGTGCGGGAAGTGGCATCCCAAACGGATGCTACACGGTTTGAGCGCAGCGGGGCGTTGACAAACAAGTCGGAGAGCTTTTCAGATTTGTTGCTTGGCGGCTACGGCTCAAACTGCGTATGGTATGGTTCATACACTCCAGAATACACTCTAGCAGGGGTATTAGTCGTAATGTGCATCTGGTTTTGCGCTTCCTTTAGTCAGCAAGGTTGGCAGTATGTGGATACTATACGACGCGCGAGACGACGGCCACCCTGAGAAGCAAAAGCCTGGGCGCGGGCCCTGAAGTTGAAGATGATTCGGATGCCTGGAACAGGAGATTCCTAAACCCTGAACCCGAAACCCAAACAAACCCTAAAACATCCTAAAACCTAAATCCAAACCCCTAGAACATCCTGAACCCGAAACCCTAAAAATCCCCTAAAGCATCCTAAAACCCGAAACCCTAAACCCCGAAGACATCTTAAATTCTAAAAGCCCTAAACCGTCCGGGTGCCTGGAACAGGAGATTGAAGGCCTTGGTAGCTGCAAGTAAGAGCCGCTTTGCATCTCAAGAAGATGTGCCTGCGACTTTCATTACTTACGTACAGCTTTAATAGAGGGTTTCAGGGCTTAGGGTTTAGGCTCCTAGCTGCTGGGTGTAGGGTTATGGGTTTAGGGGTTTAGGGTTTAGGGTTTTATGGGTTCTACGGTTTAGGGTTGGGCTAATGAAGGAGTAACGGCTGCTGAGCTGTAGGTAAAGAGAGTTACAGGTGCGCGATCCGGCGGATGAGGAATCCGACTCGGGAGCCGCAGAGCATGGCCTGTCGAGAATCGCATGTATCTTGGCAAACACCTTTGTGTGAGATTTCGGCCCATGTATTTAATTGGGATAGTAATCGTGTCGGGTATATGAATCAAACTCTTCGCGGAGTACTCGGGGCGTTGTATATTTGTTTTGCTTGCATCGCACTAAGTCGACAAGGTATTCGGACTTTGCCCCCAGAGGATATCGAAGATTCATCATACGGTGTTCAAGCTTGGCACTCCTGCTGTACAGAAATGAAGTAAGGTATGTGCCAGAACCTTGTGAACTTGTGTATTTGCAATTCGAAAGATTGCAACCCTACGCATATTTTCGTCCGCATGCGGGTTTCACGATGGCTGACCTCAACCTTCTATAATCCAGAAAGTCGAAATTGTACAACTACACATCTGTTATGATAACCAAAAGAACAAGATCGAAAGATCGATATAACATCAAATATTATTTTTCAATACACAAAGAGAAAAGATTTTTAGAATCTATTTTTGTAAATAATTATTTATATAATCAAAGAACTATAGAAAGACAAATAAACTTTGGTAACTGATTGAACATTCTCAAAATTCAATATAATCTTATATTGAATGAATTATTGAATAATTTATTCAAATATATATTTATTGATTATTACAAGGATTTTGAAGATAAAATTTGATTCATTGATATTTATCTTCTTTCTATATTAAAAAATTGATTCTGATATTTATATTCGAGTTTTATATCGAACATATAATTTTTTCATAGTATATATTCTTGAAATATCTATTTATTCGATAGATTTATTAAACAACAATTTTTCGATAGATAAATGATGTTTTAATATATTTGAAATATATTTCTTTTTATTTCTTATTATAGAGTTTATTATAGAAGTTATCGAATTAAATATGAATTTCTACTATGAGATATTATTTTTAATATCTTCGGATAACAATTGAAATTGAAGCTTGAATTATATAATAAAAAAGCAAATAATATAATTATTTTCTATATGATGTAATAAAGAAATATTTTAAGATCTAAAAAAATTATGATAGAGATTTTTAGATTAATAATTGATTAAATTATATAGATTTATATTTCCTTATATATTGATTTGTAAAAATTATCGAGAAAAAAAATATATATAAATGAAGGGGCGAGACCAGGGGAAAGCTAGAAGCCCACGGAGTTATTTTTTCTAATTTTATCGAATTATTAAAATGATAGTAGGCGATTATTCGGGTTAATTTCCAAATATATCGTTTTTTTGTTCTTATCGAGATTTAAATCTTCTATCGAAATTTTAATTTAATTTGTTATTTAATTAGATTCTTGCCAATCTTGAAGATTTCTTAATGGTTCGCTCGTCTTCATATAATAAGACTTGGATATTTAAGAAATGAAGCAGACTTAATTCACAGATTGAAATGTCTCTCTTAATCTATTAAATTTGTGTCTTATCTAGGGAAAATGGAGGGCATGAGAAGAGAAGAGATTATGTGAATTGATTAAATATAAATAAAAGAAATATAAAATGAAATATGTGCTGGAATTCAAAACCGATAATTGAGGAAAATAAGAACAGAATATAATTAAACGAAAGAAAGAGGCGCGTGTTCTTTTGAAAAAAAGAATTGGAATATGAAAAGAATGAACGATATAAAGATAACGACATCATCCAACATTGAATGAAAAAATATTCATTTCGTTTTTTTTGCCTTATTTCAAATTCATGAATATATATATATATGAATATTATTTCTAAATATTTTAGAAGATATTGTCCATATGAATCTTAAATCCTAAAATCAAGTTCGTGAATTATAATTATTAAAATATCTGGCATCAAAATCTAGAAAACAAATATATATTTTTTATCTAATATTAAAAGATCTCTTCTAATATTTCACGAATTCATAATTATATTCAGAATTTCGGTTATAAATATTAGGAATAAAATAGATCGAATAAGAATCTATCTATTCTTATCGATGTATAGTCACGAATTAGGGAGCGATTCTTCTCTATATAAAATCTAGAATATATATAATTGGGTATCTCCCTATATGGGATCCCCTTGGTTTCTTTACACCTGGGCCTAAACTATTAAATCATTATGCGGTTTCACCGAGATTTGTCTTATATTATCTATGCTTGTACAAATACTTCTTGGTTATTCACTGTCTTATTAGTTCTTGTATTTATGTATATCGCTTATCAATAATGTTGTTGTTTATAGACAGGGTCTGTATTTATAAACAGTGTCTGTGTTTATAAATATGGCTTGTATTTATAAATGGGGCTGGTGTTTTCAGATTGGGATGCGAGGGGAAGAGGTTTGGGGCTGACATGTTGAGACCCATCCCGCCCCCCCCCCCTCCATGCTGGGGTTTTAAACTCTGAACTCTGTGCCG
>CAJNJA010041731.1:0-16408 GCA_905231915.1 Symbiodinium necroappetens | reverse complement strand
ATATACTCTTCTGAAAACTAACCTACAAAACTACTATCCGTAGCCCAAGTACATGACTCCTAGGTCCTTTGGACCCTTAGGGTTTGTTCGTAAGGTTCACCTGCTTCGAGGTTATCCGGGATGATGGGAAAATCCCAGAGCCCTAACCCAACAGTGAGCTCCAAGATGCGGGCACATCGATCTGGGTTCCCTCGAGCTAGGATTCTACGTAGCTTGCTCGATAAGGGCCGAATTAAGATAGACACATTCCCAAAGGCTGAGTTCAGCCGTCAAGGATAATCCCAACATGTACATGAATAACCTACACCCTAGTTCATAAGTCACAAACAGCCCTAAACCCTAGTCTATGGTGATAACATGATGGCGTGCCTAAAGAAGGTTCCATAAAATTCCATACAAGCTTTATAAAGCGCATAGGCATTTGATCAAGATGCACAAACAACACACCCTAAAACCACAACCTAAACCCTAGACCGACCTTTTTTCCCTAAACCTTCAACCTTAAACCCTAACCCCTGAAGCCTACAACCCTAAACCTGGAAGGCCTAGGCTTCAACCAAGCTCCAGTCTTTGCCAAAGAATCTCTTAGGAGAAGAACAAGCCAAGCAATGCTGCATTCCACCAAAAACCCTAAACGCTAAACCCTAAACCCCTAAACCCTAAACCATAACCCTAAACCCTAAACCTTCAACCCTAAACCTTAAACCTTAACCCCTATTCCACCCAAAAGTCCCGGCAGGTAGCGCCGGCGGCAGACCAAGGCCAGGAACTCTCCGGAGCCTGCCTAACAAGCACATCTTGTTGATGATAGAAATCCTGCATCACCTTACCCATAGGCCCCTAAGTAGTTCCTTTTTATGGTTTATATTTAGAATCCTAGAAGGTAATCCCAAAAGGAACTACTTAGGGGCCTATGGGTAAGGACCCTAAACTATGGGAATTATGGTATATTCCTTATTATGGGTAATGCAGGATTTATATTATCAACCGTGTGGGTAGTTCTCCAGAGTATGGTATGGTCCCTTTTTTGGGTCCCCAAAACAGTACGGCACACTTATAAAGAGGACTCGAAAAAGGGACCCTAATTTAGAGAACTACTCATATTCTATCGATCGATCGATCTCTCTCTATTTATCTTTCTTTTTGTACATATGTGTAAGTGAGTGTATGTGCCGAAACATGAACCTCCATCCCCTATTCTGGGGGCCTCAATAAGTAGCCCCCGAAAACCCTCCTTACTTAATTGTAGTATAATATGCCCCAAAACCCTAAACCCATAGTAAAATAGACCCCAAAACCCTATTCTAATTATTCAGGCCCCTACATTAGCCTCACGAAGGTTTCGGAGGGAGGGCACACTGAAATTTGGAACATCGTGGAAAACGTTTCAGGGTTTACGGTTTCGGGTTTAGGAGCTAATTCATAAGGGAATTGTGTTTTGGGTTTAGGGTTTAGGGTTTAGAGGCTAAATCATAAGGGAATTGTGTTTTGAAGCCGCATTGAGGACAAGAGCCCTCCAGCCCAAGTGCCAAAGTTGAAATCATAATCCCTCCACCCTGAAACCCAAACAGGAAATCCAATGAAACCTTAGGGCTGAGGCCCTCAACCCTAAACTCTTTTTAAACCCCTAAATCAGAAATCCCCGACCGGTTCTGTGAGGAGTCGAAAGGCCCTCCTTTCTGCGCTCGAGAGGCCAGCCGAGGGCTGGGTTTATTTGCTGCGGGGTTTGGGGTTTTTGGGGTCTGGAGTTTAGATGAGTTTGCGGATAGGCTCCTGAGTAGCCCCTCTTTGTGGTTTATATTTAGGGCTTGAGACTTCGGGTTTAGGGCTTAGGGTTTAGGGTTTAGGGTTCAGGTTTGGGGTTTGGGGGTTTTGGGGCTTCGGGTTTGGGTGTTCAGGGTTTAGGGTTTAGCGGTTTGCTTTAGTCTTTTTCGACTTCGTTTGGGTGCATGTGGTCGAGCGTTTAGGGTTTGGGGATTGAGGAGCTTAGCGGTTCAGGGTCTATAGAAATTGTTAGGGTTTGGGGTTTAGGGTTTAGCTTTTAGGGGGTCTCTAGACATTGTATGGGATTTAGGTCCGGGGGTGTTGAGCGAAGCTTTTGATTTCGCACTTGGGAATTGACGAATTGTGTTGGGTTTGAAAGTTTTCAGCGAAACGTGTTGTTTCTTGTGCTTTTGAGTTCGTGGCTTTTGAATTTGCGGCTGGAAAGAAAGGAACTGTCTTTTGCTTTTGACGTTGTGGCTGGGCGGGCTGGGGCTCGCGGCGGGGCTGAACTTGGGGCTGCGCCGGGCTGTGGCTGGTGCTGGCCTGGCCTGGCCTGGCCTGGCCTGGCCTGGTTGCCTGCCTGTTGGCGCGGCTTGGAGTTGGGCCGGGGTCGTCTCGCACACACACTTTAATGAAGGATCGAAACTATTGAAGATGCAGTTCGGAGCGAAACTTACAGAATTTCTGTTTATCCTGTTCTTGAGGGTTTAGGGTTTAGGGCTTTAAGGTTTGGGGTTGCAGGGTTTGGGGTTTTTGGTTAAGGGTTGGGGTGTTGAGGTTAGGGTTAGGGGTTTGGGCTTAAGCATTTATGGTCGCATCTGGGGAAGGCGTGGATTTTCACGGCGCGAGGCGTGTTGGGACTCCCTTGACTAAGCCTCAAGCTTCTGAACTTTCAAGCCCCACTTCAAAAATTCCAAAGCCGTCTTGTTCAAGCGCCAGGAAGGCGGGACTTGTGACTTAGACATGGTCTTTGTATCCGGTTTAGCATAGGGTGTTGAATATGAAGGTAACGAAAACTATTTTGAGGGTTCGGGGGGTGTTGTTTGTTTCGGGGCGATGGGAGGTATACAGGTTTGGGACGTTGGGTTAAGCTACCCTAAACCCTAAACCCTAAACCCTATTGGGTTAAGCTACCCTAAACCCTAAACCCTAAGCCCTATGGGGTTAAGATACCCTAAACCCTAAACCCTAGACCAGGGTACAGGAATCCCCATGGTTCGGGGTCTTTGGGCCTCCCATGCTTATGATCTTCAGGCTGCGGGTTCAGGGTTTCCGCGCTTGGCGGCTGCATTGGGTTGGTCCGTTTCGCGTTTCGGGATCTGTAGGAAAAAAGGCCTGAAGAAATAGTGACTTAGGTTGGTTTTAAAAGGTTCTCTAAATTAGGGTCCCCAATCTAGTACGGCATCCTTTAAAAGAACCCTAAAAGGGGCCCTAATTTCGAGAACTGCCCCTAGGTCCGTTGAGGAAGCCTTCCGGAGTTCGGTTCCCAAGCCCAGGAACTCCTTCAGCCGCCAAGTCCTACAGGCCCTACCCCTAGGCCCCTAAGTAGTTCCTTTTTGGGATTCCCTTATAGGATTCTAAATATAATCCCAAACAGGAACTACTATGGAGCGTATGGGTAGGCCCCCCTAAGTAGTTCCTTTTTGGGGATTCATACTTAGAATCCTACAAGGTAATCCCAAAAAGGAACTACTTAGGGGCCTATGGGTAGGCCCGAAACCCGGATCCTCATCAGAGAGATGCCGTGGAATGCCGTGCTATGGTGCTCTACAGCACAAGAGCGACACCAAGAGTGCTCCTGTGCAATCCGCAACGCAGGACCCCAGGAGAAAAACCTTTCAACTCTTCCCATTTCAGTCCCTTGCAGGCATTGGATTATGCGTTTTGAATATTGTGATTTAGGTAAATATATACAGTATATATGATATGATATATGTGGAAGTCCCCTTTAAGGAAGCCAGCCAATCAGACCCCTGCTTTGCAGGGAGTACGCCTCCGAGCTCGGAACTCGGAGAAATAGGGGTTTTGTGGGCGCCGAGATTCCAAGAACACTTACAAAATTAGATTAAGCAATATACTAGGTGTTCATGGCACGTCCTTTTTGAGTCTTGCATGGAGTTTAGGGCTCATTAGGGCTCCGGGGCTAGCACGTCGGTTTATCGGTGAGGTAAATGGGCTTTCGAAGGACGTTGTCTGGGTGTTTACATGTTGCTGTGTTCGATACCCTAAACCCTGAACCCTACAAGCCCTATAAACGCTAAACCCTAAACCCTAAACGCCGTTCGGCTTATGAAAAAAAACGTCGTTCGATGCTTTGAAGCGTTGGGATGGTGACAGCGTCTGAGGTTTCAGCGGACTGGGTAAGACGTTGAGGGTGTGGCATCTTGGAACTGTAGAGGTCCTTTTGGATTCTTTGGAGGCAGGGTTCGAGTACGTCTTGAAAGACAGAAGCCCGAAGCAACAAAGCCCTGAAGCCGCAAAAACTCCTACCTTCGTCAACTTGAAACTCCTCTGAATTCCTTTCAGAACGCCGTTAAAGCCCATCGAAACCTGTCAACACCCTTAAAAACCCTCGTCAAGTCCTTCTGAAAGGGAGCTTTGCTGCAGCAAGGCTGGCGCGAATCTCCAGCCACTGGACGGTCAGCCGGGCTCGAGCCTCAAAAAGCGACCAAGTTTGAACTTTTAGGGAATCCCCTATACCCTAAACCCCTAAACCGCTAAACCCTAAACCCCTAAACCCTATAAACCCCCCAAGCCCTAAACAGCTAAACCCGCAAAACCGCTAAACCCACAACCCTAAACCCTAAGCCCCCAAACCATAAACCCCTAAACCCCCAAACCCTAAACCGATAAACCGCTAAACCCAAAGCCCTTTAGGCTTCTCGCTCATGGCTCTGGGCTTGAACAAATTCTCGGCCGTGTGGCCTTTCTGTTCAGGGCTCTGGCTATATGGGTTTAAGGTTTAGGGTTTGGGGTTTAGGGTTTAGGATTTGGGGCTCTGGCTCTGGGGGTCTGGGTTTAGGGTTTAGGATTTGGGGCTCTGGCTATAGGGGTTTAGGGTTTAGGGTTTAGGGCTCTGGCTAAAGGGGTTTGGGTTTTGTGTTTCATTAGGGTTTGGGGCTCTGGCTATCAGGGTTTGGGTTTTGGGGTTACTTAGGGTTTAGGGTGGTTTAGGGCTCTGGCAAAAGGAGTTTGGGGTGCTCATGGCCTTGTGATTCAGATTTACGTCAGTGGGGTGTCATAACATACCCCAAAACCTTAGACCCCCCTTCAGACATCGTAAGACCCGTCAAGAAACCCCTTACAGGAACCACCGCTGTAGTACTTCTTCAAGGAATTCGGAACCCTGCTATAACTATTGTAATTCTTTTACGGTCGAAATCCAGAACCCATTACTGTAGAACTCTTACAGGAACCCCAGGCCAGATACCCCTATGACAAGGAACCCTTAACTAGTGAGGCCCTGAGATAGACCAGACCACTAAACTTAAACCTTAAGCCCTTAACCCGTCGCCCTTAACCCTAAACCCTTAACCCTAAGCCCTAAACCCTACACCCAAACACTATAAACCCTGATGCTATTAGACCACAATACCTTAAACCCTTAGTTCAAGGCCCATCGCTCTGAGAAAGCTAGAGGCGGCCATTTCTGGAAAGACCCCGCGGAGCGGACCGGGCGCAGAGGAGTCACAGGGGAGGTCCCAGAGACTCCAAAGCATTTTTAGTTTTAGTTGAGCGTAATCTCCCCAAAAGGGCATCAAAGAAGTGTTCATTCCAGAGCTGTGCCTCAACTGCTTGTGCAGTTTCATCTTGGTTTGGCTGTCCATGCTTTCCTGCAGCCCTTAACTAAAAACTACTCCGACAAAGCCTGACGCAACAAACATGCCGGCGTACGCCCTATCATTGAAATACCACATACCACACGCAGGAACAACCATGCGAGGGCCACATGTCGAGATAGAGGATCTAGAGAAATCCAAGTGCAAAGCACTCGCACACTGTGTTCAAAGGGTCCAAGTACCAATGAACTACTACACGTTCTTTGTAGATGTATTCTGGCCCCCAAAGTATTACAAAACTGTTCGCTGTTGCTTGTCTTTTGGCGGGTGTTGGAAGAAGGCTCCTTGAAGCCCTGAAAGGAAAAGCCGTAAAAAACCCTAAACCCTATATCCCTGTAAGCCCCTATATAACCCCTATAAACACCTTAATCCTTAAACCCTAAACCCTTAATCCCTACAAGTCTTTAACTTTATAAAGCCACCTCAACTGCCAACTTCCGAAGTCAAAACCCTATACAAGTATATTGAAAAACAGCACCTTATGGGTCCTAAGCATATATGTATTAAACAAGACTACAAACCCTAATTAAATCCTAACTAAACCCTAAAGCCGCCAGAAGAAGGAGGACTCTGTCGACGACCAACCTCCGGTCAACTTCCGCATGGTCGACGTGGCGGAGGTGGAGCCCGGCCTGTATTTGTTTCCTAAGACTCAACAAGAGCTTTAGGGTTTAGGGTTTAGGGATATTACCAGTTGTATATAAGAAGAATACTATTAATAATAGTATAATAACAGGTCTAACAGTCATAAATGCAATAATAGTTGTAACAGTCATAATGACCTTTTTGATCATATCAATAATACAAAACCCTATAAGCCCTTATAAGTGCTCAATAGGCATTGAGGCCTTGGGTTTAGCAACGTTGGTTACTGCGACTAGTACTTGGGGTATGTCACATAGCGCTTGTACAAGCGCTTTTGCTGGGTGTATTAAAGGCCCCCCGGAAGGTTGGTCAGTGTATATTGAGTGTTATTAAATACCCTAAACCCTATAAACCCTAACCCTGAACTCTAAACCCTAAACTCTATACCCTAAACCCTAAATCCTAACCCTAAACATGTATTCTGGTGGTACCAGGGCGGAAGCTCAAAGGGGTCAGGACCAGAGGCAAACGTCTAGGGCTCGGGCATTCACGACATATCTTAAAGTAGTCCCTATATAGGTATTTGGGGTCAAAGTGTATGCTATTTGGGTACATGGACCCTTAGGGTCAATATGGGGTCACGGGGGTTCAAGTGGGAAGGCCTGTGGAGTTTTAGCATCCTATAAGCCTAAACCGTGTAGAAATTTCAGGTGTTTCAGGTTTAGGGCTCCGCGTTTTCGGGTTTGAGTGCATCGTTTGCGGGGTTGCCGTTCGGGACTTAAGGGTTTGGCAGTCGGAGTAGGGTTCAGGATTTTGGTTGTGGTGCTGCCTGCCTGTTGTTTAGGCTTGGGAGTGTAGAGAATCTCATTCGGGCTTCAGGGCTGTTGATTGTCGTGGGATCACAGGGTTTAGGGGTTTCAAGTTTTAAGCCAAAGACGTTGAGTTTTGGGCGTGTCGGTTTTTGACTTTTTATAAGGTATGTACTGATATGTTCATGGTGAAGGTGCTTTTAAGACTGTAAAGGAAGGCTTCCAGAGTCTGCATCACCCATTCCTGTCTACGTTTAACTGACTGCGCACTGCACGTTGACATTTGATATGTCGAGGGCTATCTGAAGTCGGAGGGTGTTTGAAGCCGAACAAAGACCCAATACAGCTGCTGTACGGTAAACCGTGCCGACTGCTGGAGACATAGTCATAGGTTACTAACTACTGAGTTTGGCTTGTTTGCTTCCAGCCCGCAAAACCTAAACCCCCAATCTAAGCCCGAAACTCTGAGGGGTTTTAGAATCCCTTGGATCCCCGAAGAGACTTGAAGAACCGACCACGGCCTTAAACCCTGAAGTCCTAAACAACGAGATATGGATCTCTAAAGCCTTAAGCCCTAGCTATCTATCTATCTATTTTTCTATCTATCTATCTATCTATCTATCTATATATCCATATATATATACGCATATGGTATCACCCCTACGAGATATATACATCTGTACGTCTATATACATATATGTGCAGAGGTCGCAAGACTTGTCCCTGTTTTGTGGCCTTGCTTATCATATTTACCCGAAAACCCTGTCCTATTTTATGAGGTGCCCGTATAGAAGCCAAGCTGCTCTGAACGCGAACGTAAGCACATTTTGCTGCAAAAGCGTTGGAGTCTACGCACCTGGGGCTTTTTGGTTGACAGGTTTTGGGTTTCAGCAAATAGCGGACCCATCATCGACCCTAAATGTAGGGTTCAGGGTTTGGGTTTAGGGTCTACAGGGACTTTCTAATCGTAAGAAGCAGTAAGCAAGTGTTTAGGATCAGCCCTACAGGTCCAGAAACCCAATATCCGTATCATCCCCAGGCCTTTGATTGGCCTATAGCTAAAATTGCTATGACCCTATAGAAATCCAGCTGGAAACTTATTGAGCATTAAACCCCTGACCCTAAACCCTAAAATTCCAACTAGAAACTTATTGAGCATGTAACCCTAAACCCTAAACCCTAAATCCAGCTAGAAACTTATGGTGCATCTTGAATCTCAGCTTTAAAGGTCTACACCCTATGTAAACCCTTGCGTCGGGGTTTCGCGAGGCGCTGGACATGTGGGCGGCTGAGAAGGAAGATCCGGCAAAGGGCAAGCGGGAGAGTTCTTAAGATCCCGGTACCTGATTGTTTAGGGGTTTAGGGTTGAGGGTGAGGGAGCCTTAACATCAAACTCCTACCACTTCGAGTTGATGTTCGGGTCCCTTTGCTTTCTTCATCGCAGACAGTTTGAAGGTTCTCAGCGCTCAGCCCATTCTTGGCTTAGGGCTTAGGGGCACTTCTGCCCACATCGTCTTGCTAGGCAGACTCTGCGTCCTTCCTTCGACGGCCGTGGTCTGTGCAGTGGGGGACTTCTCTCATTCGTTCATCACATGTGGCTGCCTTCCTTGGTCACATACTTTTGGCGAGGTGTTGACTGCTGGAGCTGTGCTGAGATTACGCGGCCGCAACATTGAACCATGGTCCGTTATCGGGGCTTGCGTGACACTCTCTGTCGGCATGCTCTCTCTCAAGCAAGGGTCTTGCAGGTACTGCAATTGTGCTGTAGTCCCAGAGACTACGTGTGGTGCAGGAGTGAGCCCCTGTTTGAAGCCAAGGATAGCGGCTTGAGGTGTGTATAGGCATGATACTCCATGAATCGTCGCTCTGATTCTTGCAGACGCCAAATCTTGAGCCGAACAACGGCTTTAAGACTTTTTTTGTCGCCCCAGCAGAAACCCTAAACCCCCAACCCTATAAACCCTAAACCTATCATAGATCTTTGTAAGAACCTTACAAACCCCAGACCTACATCCCCCAAAACCCGAACGCAAAGCTCTCCAACCCGTAGACTTCGCGCGGATCTGGGGTGTTATCCCATGGCCCCTTTTGATGGTTCCCACAACAATTTCTGCAGTGTTTTCTGGAAGTATAGCTCCCAAAACCGTAAACCCCAAAACGCCTAAACCCCAAAACCGTAAACCCGAAAACCCTAAGCCCTAAACTCTACACCCCAAAACCCTAAATCCTAAACCCCAAAACCCTAAACCCAAAACCCCAAAACCCGAAGCCCCAAAACCCCAAAACCCTAAACCCCAAAAGCCTAAACCCTAAACCCCTAAACCCTAAAACCCTAAACTCTACACCCCAAAACCCTAAACCCGAAAACCCGAAAACCCCAAATCCCTAAACCCTCAAGGCCCATTCTCTAACAACCGTAAGCCAGCATAAAGCCTCTACAAACCTATATGTAAGCCCTTGACGCACTATTGCAACTGAGGCCTAAGTATTCACTACATAGTTTCATGGACTTTACACCCCAAGCCCTAAACCCTAAACCCAAAACCCTAAAACCCTAAACCCTAAACCCTATAAACCCCTAAACCCTAAACTCGGTACTTAAGCAAATGGTTCCTTCCGCCCAAAAAGGCCTGGCCAACTCCTTGGCGCCATCCTTGCGGCGAAATGTGCCTCAAGCTGGTTTGAGGCTTTAGGCTTTAGGGTTTCGGGTTTAGGGTTTAGGGTCTGGGGGTTTAGGGTTTAGGGCTGAGGGTTTAGAAGTTTAAAGCGCTTGATGGGTTTTGGCTGGTTTTTGTTTGGCTGTTCTGTGCTGATTGATGGCTTTGATATGCCTTAGTGTTTACATTTGTTTGGATGTTTTGCGTTTGATGGCAACCAGCCTAAACTGCCATGCGCCTCTAAATCCTCGACCCTCGTCCCAAGCCCCCTTAAACTAAGCCTTAAATCATGTGGCGGGATTAGATGGTTTTGGGACAGTTGAATGCAAAGGCCGCGACCAGGGGATCATGGCGACCAAGGCGCCCGTCTGGGGGAGCGTTTCGAGTCAGTAGTAGAGTAAGTTGCGGTACGTTCCAACCGGGACTTTGCGATTTCTGAAGAAGAAGTAGAGTAAGTAACGTTAGCGGCTTCGAGGATGTATTGTGCTCCTGTTGCAGTCCCAAAGGTTCACTTTGAGTTCTTCCTGGAAAGTTCGACGAGTAGTTAAAGGGTTCAGAGGGGTTTGGCTGGGGAGGCCCCTACCGCAGAGCCCTAAACCCTAAACCCTAGACCCTAAAGATTCGGGGTTACATTCGAGAGCGTCAGGGGTAATTTAAACACGGAGCCCGAAGCTTTCTAAACCCTTGACCCGCTCTATTGCGCTTATAGTCTTACTGACCTATGTGCGGTTTGCGGCTTCAAAGTACAGCCCAGGAAACCCCAATCAGCTTTACAGTCGGCTTGATCTTTCTTGATAGGCCCTAAACCCTAAACCCTATGAGCCCTAAACCCTAAAGGGGGGAGTTGCGGAGTTCTTGAAACGACAAGCCCAAGACAACCCAAAACGCGCCAGGGATTCCTTTGCCGTCAGACCTGCCCCCCCTGAGCCCTACGAAACCCTAAACCATGAACCCTCTTTAGGGTTTAGGGTTCAGGGTTAAGGGTTTAAGGGTTTTGGGTTTTGGTTTAGGGTTTAGGGTTTGGGGTTTTGGGTTTTGGTTTAGGGTTTAGGGTTTAGGGCTTAGGCTAAACCATGAACCCTAAACCCGAAACCCTAAACCATGAGGGAGATCGATTGAAGGCTCGGGGCTGAAAGACTAAGACCCAAAACGCCAGGAGCGTCAGCAGCGCTTTGCCGAGTTTGTGCGCCAACAGAAGCATCCGCAAAGGGGTTCAGGGTTTCAGGGTGCTGTGTGTCTATAAGAGGTCCTTGAGATTGTGGGACTTGGGTTTATCGGAGTTGCAAACTGAAAGCAGCTGTTTTTGAGCCGAGCATCGTTGTTTTTGGAGGTGTTGCTTCATCTTCTTCCGTGATTACGATATGCCTGTGCACGCACACTTGCAGAATGGTCGTCCCTAGCCCATGTGTAAGACTTTCTAGGCGAGTATGTTTGCAGTGTAATATGCAACCCTTCACCTCACAGCGGATGAAACCTTTTTTCCACCTATGGACTGGGCCCACAACCGGCGAAGTGATACCGGGAGGTACTCTCCAACTGCTCAGGGACGACGCCACAAGCTTGGTGAAGTGGGTTTTTTACTATAATCCCGAACCCAATGCAACCCCAAAATTTCTCGCACACCCTTCACCCGAACTTAGGGTGTAGGGTTTAGTGTTTAGTATTTAGGGTTTAGGGTCCCCTAAAGTACTCCAATGTAACCAAGCCTTGAACCGCTCCCCGAAGACCTTGAGAGAGCGCTAGGCCCAGACCCTACATGTAAATCCTCACGGTCCTACACCTCAACCCATACTTGACAACATCTGCAACACCCTAGGCACCCTAAATTGCAGGAAGTGCAGCAGCTATTCCTTCTTTCGGAAAGTGCAGGATTGCGCCCATCCTTAGTTACAGTTTGGGGTTTGGGGGGTAAGGTGTAGGGCAAGACACATAAATCCTACACCCTCAGCCCCTGCACCCTATCAACCCTAAACCCTGAACCCTTGCGCCCTTCCCTCGAAAGCCCGACAACATGCAAGACTTTGCACGGCTCGGTCTCCTTGGGGTTTAGGGCTTAGGGTTTAGGGATTACAATCTGAGGCTTAAGGACCCTAGACCCTAGTGGTCCTATAGCACATGGGTTGGCCCTGAGGCACCTATATCCCTAAGGGGGGCAACACACCCTACAATCAGGTACTTTGGTTGCGGGTATGAGGTACTTGGACCCTTAGGGTTTTGGCAGCCCAGGGAGGCCTCCGTGTGTACTTCTTGCCAGAGCGAGGTTGTGCCCTTGGCTGCCTTCTCTTGCCCTTTAAGAAGAGTGGAGTCCTTTCAGGCCCAAATGCAAAGCCGCTCGAGTCACAGCAGCGTCATACTTAGAGGCCCAAGGGACTTAGTTAGTTGGTTATAAGTGGGGTTATAACTGGGTTAACCCTATTTAGGGTACTTATAACTCCACTTATAACCTACGTGCTTACTAAGTTGTCTGGGCCTCCAAGTACTAGCGTGCGGCAGAGTCGAATGCGGTAGGTGGCAATGCTGAAATACTCACCAGAACGGGCAGACGAGCTGCGGGGCATCGCCTCGCACCTCGAGGGCACTGCAAGAACCACAAGCGGTTGCCCGTACCGGAAGCAGAGGCCCTTGGGCATCATGCCTGTTTTCGCAAGCTGGGAGGAAGACTCCGCTGACCGGCCGGCCATCCTGCCGAGTATTGTAAAATTAAATATACAACATATAATTGTGTAATGTGTATATCTATATATATATATAGATAGAGAGTCTAGTATAGCAGTATATAACATATTGGTATATACTGTAACATACTGTATTATTAGGGTTGTGGCTGTGGACAATCACGGGTACATGGGCCCTTGGAGATTCATAGTTTGCCGTGCGGTCTTTTTGTCTGCTGAGGGTTACCACGGTTTAGGGTTTAGGAGTTTAGGGTTCAGGGTTTACGGTTTAGGAGTTTAGGGTTTAGGGTTTAGGGTTCAGGGTTTAGGAGTTTAGAGTTTAGTATTTAGGGTTCAGGGTTTAGGGTTTAGGAGTTTAGGGATTTAGGGGCTTAAGGTGCAGGGTTTAGGGTTTAGGGGTTTAGGAGTTGAGGCTTTAGTTTCGGCTTAGGCTTTAGCCTCCGAGCTGACGGCTTCAGGCCCTTTCGAGAGAGATTCAGCAACTTGTAAAGGGGGCCGTAACGACTATACCTATAGTCTCCATTGTAGTTCCTTTTTTGGGTTTAACCAATATTCCATATTAAGGATCCCAAAAGGTAACCCCAAAAAGGAGCTACAATGGAGACTACAGGTAGTAGTCAGATCTTCCGTCAAACATCCGACTCAAGCTTAGAAGCAATAAGGCCGAAGTAGTGGCCCGTCGGGCTCGGGGTGTTGATCATGGCCTTCGAACTCTTGAGAAGCCACCTGGGAGAGAACCTCCTGCCTCCCGAGCACCTCTCGCATCGTCTTGAACGCGGGATGCAGCATATATCCACAACCTTTGGAACAGAAGGCATCGTTGTAGGAATTGCAAACGCCGTTGCCAATTCCGAAATCCAACCCGATGCCCTGAAACAACTTCGGAAAACTACCGCCGAAGCTCATGACGCCAAAGGTTTCGCATGCCCGACTGCAATGTGGGACCGGAGTGTGCCAAGGCTGTACATGTGCGCTTGAACGGTTCTTACAGACCTATACCCTAAACCTTAAACCCTAAACCCTAATGGTCTATTGCCCAAGGCCCTTCGTCTCCAAAGGAAACGTTAAGCTCTTCCACAACTAGGATTCAAAGAAAAATCTAGTATATGTTTATATATATATATACACATACACACACAATTATGTATAAAATAATAATATATATACACACATATACACACATATGTGTGTATGTATGTATGTATGTATGTATGTATGTATGTATGTATGTATGTATGTATGTATGTATGTATGTATGTATGTATGTGTGTGTATGTGTGTGTGTCTGTATGTATGTATGTATGTATGTATGTATGTATGTATGTTACTGAAGACAGAGATGTTGGATTCCCTGAGTCGCGGTTTCGATCGGTCACAGGTGGGTTCTGAGATTACTCCAGGGCTTCTATCGACCATTCGTCCAGGATGCGGTTCGATGTAAAGGTCTGAAATACTAAGGCTTCAGGGTTCGGGGTTTAGAGTCTAGGGTTCTGGGTTCAGGTTTGACGGTTTAGGGCTCAGGGTTTAGGGTTTAGGAGGATCACATTTTCGGGGTCGCAAGGAAGGAAGGGATAATACATTAGGGGTCTTGTAATGGGGCCTAAAGGCGAGCAATTTCTACTCGACACACAATGGCCGAGGCTCCTCAGGCAAACATGCGCAGGATGCGGTTCGCAGAGTGAGCAACACTGCTGAAGGCTTGCAAACTTGGGCAGAAGCATGGCGTTTGCGGTCTGCGCCGTGATGCTGTCGCAAGACTCAACTACGGCAGCTGTCGGGGGCAAGTCAGACTACGTTTCATGCTTGCCTGTGACATCCAACTTGAAAGACGAGCAGGTTCGCCTACCCTGACAGAGTTCCCAAGCAGTAAACTCAAGGCCAAGGAGGATCACAATGAAACCGAACCCACTCCAATCCCTACACACTAGAGTTGCTCCGAAGCTAAGGGTCCAAGTGCCTACTTAATATCTTCTTGCTGCCATACTGCTGTACGGTTTACGCCACTACTCTCCTAAACCAAAGTAGCTACCGGGACCCCCTGCCTGAAGGTTAACCCGTGGCTGTTAGAAGGCGTATACAACTTGAGTTGGTTTCGTAAGTGTATTTACAACCCACTGATCCAGCAAGTATCCCTGATAAAGCACCCTTGGAACCATGCAAAAGGCGCATATGGGTAGTTCTCTAAATTAGGGTCCTTTTTGGGTCCCCAATATAGTACGGCACCCTTCCACAAAGGACCCTAATTCAGAGAACTACCGATGTAGAACCCTCTGAGAGTCCGACCCTACGGAACCTCTAGAAGTAACCCTTAGCCGGCCCTAAGCCCAAGCATCCTCTAAGCAGCCTCTAAGCAAGATCGAGCCAGCCTCTGTTAGGAAATCAACAAGGGTATAAGCACAAGCATTTTGCAGGAATATACGAACCGTATTGGGTTTCATTACATATATATATATGTGTATATACACACATACATACATACATACATACATACATACATACATACATACATACTACAAACATACATACATACATACATACATACATACATACATACATACATACATCTATATATGTATATGTTTATTTGGTTTATATGGGCTATCGGATCACTCTCCTATGTTGTTCTTATGTGCTTTTTTGGGAGCCCAACTGTGCCTTCAGGCGATTTGCACCGGCTTGGCCATCTGTGATAGGCTGGGCTCCTGGTTCGGCACGCCACCTTCCCTGAGGGACCAAAGGACCTAATAATCATGTACTTGGGTTACGGATAGTAGTTTTGTAGGTGAGTATTCAGAAGATTATATGATTATTAGGTACTTGGACACTAAGGGCTTTTTGGATTTTGGCCATACAAGAACCGGGTTATGGACAAGTAGATACCAACGAGGTGCATCGACCCTCTTTCCCAAGGACAGATGGGAGCCAAGGAGCTCAAGACTGCTATGCTTAGGATCTTGATTAATCGGGTATACGAGACTGTTTGGGGTTTAGGGCTTAGGAGTTTAGGGGGGTGTAAGGTTCAGGGTTTAGGGGTTTTTCCTTCATGACGCAACACAGATTTGAGACTAGAGCACGGGGCCGCGACTCTCGTCTTTCGTCAGTGGCTTACAAAGGGCCGCGAGAACCCTGTATGTTCACCCTACAGACCTGAATCACCTGAACCCGAAAACCTAGGTAGACTTAATCCCTAGCAAGTATGAACCAATGGGCAATCGGTGCTAAGGGGTTTCTTCTCATGAGCGAGGGTCCCGGAAATGTTAATGCCCTGCAAGGAGGCTTTCTCCTACACTTCGAAAGGGGTATATGGTCCCTATAATTGTAAGGTAAAGTGTTTGAGGTCTGGCGGCCAGAAGGTCTCGGTACCAAAAGTACTGCCCTGCATTACCTTAACCCATCGTCCAGATTTTAGACGTCTTTGCCGTTGCGGCTTAGCAGCCCCAGCGGCAGTGGATCCAATTAACCAATGTTTCGGAGTTCAGGTGCAGCAAGTTTCAATTTTCGATCTCCTTGGAAACCGAGTAATCTGAAACTTGAACCCTAAATCACGACATGCTAGATCTCAGATCCCGATCGCGCGACTGAACACAGCCAGCTACTGTTCAAGCGGGCCTGGACGAAACAGTGGACAAGTTGACGCAACGGGCGCAGATCGCACTTGGAGTCGGCAAAGGGCGGCTGCTGGACTCCTCTGGAGTCGTTCTGGACGGATGTGCCGAGACAAAGAACTGCAAGCTCCGGAACGGTGACTCGCTGACCTTGCATGTAAATGGAGTTCAAATTCAGTCCACTGATTTTGCCTTTGCTGCCATTCTTGGGGATGGATCAGTCGTGACCTGGGGTGGTGCTGACTCTGGCGGCGACAGCCGAGCTGTTCAGGGCCAGCTGAAGCATGTGCAGCAGATTCAAGCCTCTAGCAAGGCTTTTGCTGCCATACTTTCGAATTCAACGATAGTGACCTGGGGTAATGCTGGCCATGGTGGCGACAGCAGCGCTGTGCAGGGCCAGCTGAAGAATGTGCGGCAGATGCAGGCGTCTAGCGCTGCTTTTGCTGCTATTCTTGGCGATGGATCAGTCGTGAC
>CAJNJA010041720.1:0-18479 GCA_905231915.1 Symbiodinium necroappetens | reverse complement strand
GTGGGTGTGGGTGTGGGTGTGTGTGAATATGTGCGTTCAGCAGGTGCTGACTGTGCAGCTTCAGCCTTATTGAAAGAGCTTCGTCGTGAATCCTTCTATTCGATAAGGTAGCCTGTTTGTAGGCCACAGGTTATCGGGTGTCGCGGGGTCAGATTGAGGAAGATCGCAGGGATTTAGGGGCCAGCCTGAATCCCGGTATTGTACGGTCTATGCTACGTACGTGCACGGTTACCTGATATTCCAGACACCAGGGTATGTATCAGTGCGTTTCAGATCCGTAGCCGAATCACCGGGAGCCTGTTCCGCGACGAACGCAGACGCGATAATCACACCGCACACGACGCATACAGATACCAACCGCTTGACTTGCCACCAGACCACCACACAAACTGCGGGTATCTTCCCTAAACCCTGAACCCTGAACCCTAAACCTTAAACCCTGAACCCTAAACCCTTAGGGATGCGAGCAAGTCCCAATCCAGGAAGTCAGACCCCCTTTGCCCGGTGGTGGAAGCGGCTGGACGGAGCCTCAATTAGGGTTTAGGGTTAGGGTTTACGGTGAATAATTTGCAACAGTACAGTATTCCCTCATGGCCCCAAAAAACTGCACGATATTATACGAGACTTCCTAGACTGTACCCCAGAACCTCATACATTCTAAATCTTCATGCCCCCTAGTTCGTGCCTCAAGATGGAGTTTGTCAGTTACTAGGGCCTAGGGCTTAGGCCTGGGCATTTTGGGAACTATCCGGACAACAAGCTAGCAGACCGGGTCTTGCAGCATCAGGGGCAGCCTGCAGTAGAGTAGTTACGCACCCCCAACCTTACATGCCTGACCTCGACAAGAAGTCCTTGAAATCCACAACCCAGGACGTACGCGACTTAGTGTCCCACCTGCTATTTCTGGGGAGGATGGTTCTTGATGGCTATGGAACCGTAAGCCCCTGAACCTCACACTTCATTATTTTATAGCCGCCCCTAAGCCATCAGCTGGAGTGGAGTTCTGCCTTACATATAGTTGATGACATCTTAAACTTGTATTGAAGCTGGGCTTGTGCATGTTTAATCCTAATCCTATGCACGCTGAAGTTTTGAGCCCACTAAGCTTAGCTGCAGCTCCTCGCAACACTCTCTCCGTCCCACAAAGCTTAACCGTTAGATGCCTTAGCAAGACTATCACCGAGCCCCGAACAACCCGCTGCGTCAGTGTGTAGGCCTGGTAGGTCCGATAGACTATGAAGACTGGAACGACGGAAGCCTGATTCCTAAAGTTACAACTACTCAGACCCTCCATCTACCCTCTATTCGACCCTAAATACCTTTGATTTGGGACCATCTAAGCCCCAAACGCTAAACCCTAAGCCTTAGAATGAGAACCCTATACGGCCCTGTACCCCTTTTTTGAGGGTCCTGGTAACCTTGATTTTTTGGTCCGAGTGTCTTGCAGTTTGGGAGTTTTTCGGACTTCTAGGCTTGGCAGCAGAGGCTTGGGGGGCTTCCGGGGCGGCCGTCAAAGAGCTCTGTATCTCAAGCCCTAAGCATTCAATCCTGAAGTCCCCCCAAAAGATGCCCCCAAGCTTGGCAACTCTTCGCCACGGAAAGTCTCAACCACCCGCATCCCTTTCCCGAAGCTCCTAGCCCTGGCCCTGGCTGCCGACCCCAAGCCCTAAACCCGAAACCCTAAACAAGCCAAGCCAAGCCAACCCTAAAACCCCTAAACCCCTAAACCCTAGACCCCTCCCTAGACCCCTAAACCCCTAAACCCCTAAACCCTAAACCCCTTGCCTAGTTCCCGACCCTCACAAATTGGCCCCTCCTCCGGCAAGCAGTCGACTCTCCCAAGACCCCGACACGGACCCGAATCAAACAGCCTCCCCCTGCTCTCCTGGTACAGCCCAAACTCAAACTGAGAGTTCCAGGATTTCCTAACCCCAACAGGAACGATAATGGTAATAGTTGTAGTACCAGTACACCCTAAACCTTAAACCCTAAACCCCAAACCGTAACAGACGTTCAGAACGAAGCCCGAAATCGTAATCCCCAATCCATTGCCCCTGGGCACAAGGCAAGCGACCCTAAACTAAGCAGTTAGCATCGCCTCCGTGACCCTTAGCTCTCAGCTTCGGGTGGATTGTGGGAGGGGTACAAAGTAGAACCCGCAGAGACACACGTTTCGGCACCACTTGCGAACTCTGATCGCCTCTGTATAGACATGTTCGGGACAAAAACCCTAAACCTGAAACCCTCAATCCTAAACCCTATAAACCTGAATCCCCCAACCCTAAACCCTAGACCTAAACTTGCCTGATACCCTTAACCAGAAAGTAGCGAGCTTCCTAAGGCGCTTGCATTACTTGAGTGACAATCCCGAGACTGACGGCGTTTGGCGCTACGTGGTCCGACAGTCAGACCGTCATTCCAGGAGATCTTTCTTTTCTAGGTGCACATGGGCTAAACTTTCATGTGGAAGCTGTTAACTGGCTTCTTTAGTTTCTAGGCTGCCTAGGGGATAAGACTATTGTATACCTTACAATCGTTCATCGATTTGATTGAAAAAAGGGGCCCACAGAGGGTTCACCAACCCCCCGTATATCCGAACAGAGCACTGAACCCCTCGAACCCCAAGCTTTGGCAGTGGTTGGTTGTTATCGGTGTATCTTCTTGTCTCTTCGTATCGCTCTGGCTTTGGCTTCAAGTTTAGGTTGATTTTTTGGTCAGCTTGGCCTTTTGCCTTGCACCTTTTGACGAGCAAGGTTTCAGTCATAGGGCCTCAAGGCTAATGCTGACATCTGAATACTTGTTGGTAATATCCCCTTTTCACCGCGTGTAGTTTTGTGATAACATATCCTAAACGATAATTTTGCGTAAGTGTTTGAGGCCCCGATATTCGGTCAGCTAGGCCCGGCGATGTCTCCTGCGTTTCGAGTTTAGGTCTGTAGGCCTACACGGTTGAGACATTCAAGTTGGGACTCCGTGGACTTTAAGATTCTGTTCAGACGCCTTAGTAGGCAGAGTAGGTTTCTGGCGTCTTATGTACTATAGCTACATTCGAACGAGCACTACTACCAATCATTCAGGCAGTCACGCGCCGATCCTCCTAGAAAAACAACCAGGTAACCAAAACAAGTAATTCTCATTCAACTCTTGCCACGTCTCACAGACTGTAGAGCCGGGAAATAAAAAAAGACAAGTAACTAGTAGTAACGCTAGAGAGTAGAAGCTCGGAAGAAGAGCCGCGCTTCGTAGTTCCCATAGGGCAGGTCAGGAGACTGCACTGAGCACTTGGAGGCCTCAGACTCTAAACGGTTTAGGGTTTAGGGTTAGGCTTTAGGGTTTTCTGCTCAACAAGGACTTGCATTTGGGGATTTCCTGAATATGTTCAGGGTGCTGTGTGATGATTGCTCGGGAATGGAAGTCGGTGCCGGGGGAACGAACTTCGAGATTAGTTTCTCTAGTCATACGAATCCGTGGGGCGTCGGGGCTTAAGGGTCTAAGGTGCTGAAGCCATATAGCTAAGCCAAAAAATGTAGTTTAAGAGAGGGTCGCGGTCTGAAAAACCTGCTTGCTAGGACACACTTCCCGACTGTCTTTTCTCCCTGGGTTCTTAGTAGGGAATGGTAGGGAATGGATCCCTATGATAGCCCCTTAAGGTCCCCTATGGTAGTCCCAATCGCCGTTTTCCCAGAAGCCGCAAACCCCGGAGCCTCCCCGGACCCGACTCCCAGATCCTCCCCTCAAACCCGAGGCTTTCCACGACCCTGACCTCAGTCCCCTATATAAACCCTAAGTAAACCCTGAAATTCTAGTTAATTCCCCCAAAACTCCTTGAACCTTATGCCAACTTGAGACTCCTGAGGCCCTACTGTACGTCCTTTTTTGCCCTAAACCCTAAAAGCCTAAACCCTAAACTCTAAATCCTAAACCCTAAACCCCTAAACCCTAAAACCCTATATGCTCTAAACCAAACTAGAGCACAAGGCCCGTTTCCTTCAGCTGCCCGAAAGTGCGCAGCCACCCTGCATGCCCTGAGCTGAGGAAGGGTGAAGGAGCTTGCTGTAGGGTTTTGTTTAGGGTTTGGGTGTGGGATTTAGATTTTCGAGAGCTTATGATGGAGATTCCATAGGGGTTGGAGTTAAAGTTTAGGCCCAAGGTTAGTAATCAAGTGCCCAGGGTTGGGTAAAGGAAGTTTCAGGTCGCTGTTCTTTGGAATCTACGGAACATGGGGTCGGAGACTAGGCGTGCGAGCCTTCAAGGAGGGCGGAGCCAAGCTCCGGTATCGAAAGGGCCGAGAGAAGCAAACTTAGGGTTTAGGGTTTAGGGGTTTAAGGTTTAAGGTTTAGGGTTTAGGGTTTAGGGTTTAAGGGTTTAAGGTTTAAGACTCCCTGGTTCTTAGTAGGGAATGGGGGGAATGGATCCCTATGAAAAAGACCCTTAAGGTCCCCTATAGTAGTCCCAATAGCCCATTCCCCCATTCCATTACTAAGAACCAGTCAGAAGAGGCGGACGAGGCCAGGAAAGGCTCATACGCGCTAAGAGCCGCTTTCGCGAGGCGAAAGCTGAAGGTTCCGATGCGGGCCCTCAGTTTTTATCCAGGGTTTAGGGTTTTTGGGGTTTAGAGTTTTTAGGGTTTAGAGTCTTTAGGGTTTAGGGTTTAGGGGGGACTCTTCTGTCCTCGGACTTGATATCCGGCTTATGGCCGAGTCTCCGTGCTGGTGAGCATGTATCGGTCATAGGCCACTCAAGCATTTTGGGCTTCTTCTGTTCACCGAAGGTCACTTCCGTGCCCTCTTTGGAGGCATCTCTGCGGAAAACCCAGTTAACTGTGGCACCGCGCTTCACTTGGATGATGGGTGTGACGGCATTCAATGCCCTAAACCCTACAAACCCTAACGCCTGTACGGAGGACGCTGCAGTAGAGCACTTTGAGCGCTCCACTTTCGTAGACCCGATGGGCCCGTGGAGTTCAGGGCTCATTGGGTTACATTCACGTCGGGTTTCTAGGATTCCAGGGTTTAGGCGCTTTGATGTCTTTCGAGACTTTAGGGTTTTAGGGATTTAGCAGAGACTGCTCGTTTGAGGATCTAGCCCCTGCCTCTAGGGGTCACATTTTAAGCAAAAAAAAGCGGGCCTTAACTCTTGAACCCGGAAAAAATTAGGATGTTCGGATTAGTGCTGAGGGTCTGCGGGGGTTCATCTAGGGCCACGGCCTTCGGGGTTCTTACCGTCAGGTAGTTTGATGCCGAGCGGGCGCGGTCGTGCAAACTGTGCCAATGCCCAGTCCCAAGCCTGAGCTCCCCTAAGGGTCCATGTACCCAAATAGTAATAGTATATGACAGTATATGGGTAGTTCTCTAAAATTTGGGTCCCTTTTTGGGTCCCCAATGTAGTACGGCACCAAAAAAAAAAGGACCCCAAAAGGGAACCCTAATTTAGAGAACTACCCATATACTTTCGCCTTGTAAAGTAGTCCCTATATAGGTGCTTTGGGGGCCAAAGTATATAGTATTTGGGTACAGGGACCCCTAGCGCTCGAACATGCCATCCCAACCCCGGGTCTCGTGAAGCCCTGAACCTTTTAAGCACCCATAGGCTCCATTGTAGTTCCTGTTTTTGGGAGTACCTTATAGGATTCCTGAGATCAACCACAAAAAGGAACTCCGATGGAGCCTATGGGGTGGTTGATATTTGGAATTCTATAAGGTACTCCCAAAAAGAGGAACTACGATGGAGCCTATGGGCAACCATAGCTAGCATAGCTAAAGCAGCCCAAGCCTCCGCCAAGTTTCGATGGCGTCACGAAGTTGCCCTGGGGCCCAGGCAGCCCGTGTCTGGGACTACCGGAAGTGTTGGGCGTCCGGATTGAAAGTTTGGGGTTTCAAGGTCTTACGCTTACCTACACCCCCCAAAGTAGGTAAAATAATGGCCCAAGACTTCTAAAAGGCTACTCTTCTACATACTTTGGGGGTCCAGGTCCAGGTAGGGCTTTTCTGGTTTCGACAACCATTCGGGGTTTTGAAGATTCTCGGTTTCAGTCTGGGTCTTGGGGTTTTAGAAAGGCGGATGGGCAGAAAGGGGGTGGTTAGTAATTAGGGGGTTCCTTTTAAAGGGCTCCTCAAAGGGTTCTATAAGGGATCTATCGTAGGGTTCTAGCGGCCTTGGTAATTAGAATAGGGTTTTGGGGCATAGCCTTTTTTGGATTCGTTACATGCAGGTCTTCATGAAGTTTGTCGGCGTTCGAGGGGTCTCTACGGAATTGAACCCCGTTTAGCCACGTCCCGCGAAAGCACAAGAGTAACAAAAGTCACCGTCATGAACCTCCCATAGCGGCTTTGTCTCATCATGATCCTGCAGCCCACTCAAAGGTAGTCACGCAAGCAAGACGACCTCAATTGTCCCATCAACTGAACACGGAGAAACTAAACCCTAGTTCCTGCACGAACAAAGCCTGCGAGCCCAGCAGTCGGTTACCATCCGCACATAACTCAGGAGCGGAGTGGGCAATATGTACCAGGTTTGCGCTTAAGCAAGTCGTACATTAATGGAAGGGGAATAAGGGTTAGGGCCTCAGGAACCCATCAGCTGGATAAACCCTAAACCCTAAACCGCTACTATATAGAATAGAACAGGGAGCCATACGATGGTTAACTTGCCTCTCCGAGAAGTTTTCGGCAGGTTTCCTCTTCCTCGTCGCCTCCTCGAGTAGCCTGGCGCTCCAGGACGGGAGAACAGATGTCCCCATGCGAAACGACCATGAAAGATCAGACAAGCGAACCCCCTGCACCTACACAGGGGATTCTGTTGCAAGATCATTGTGTCTCAACCTCTTTTCATGTAGCCGGACACTTTAACTCGTGAACCCCAAGTGCGTTGCCGACTGGCAACACCCACAGACTATCCGGTACATACAATCTTCAATCCTGGATCAAGTGCTTGGCTTGCGTAAGGGTAGTTCTCTAAATTAGGGTCCCGTTTTAGGTCCCCAATGTAGTACGGCACCCTTGTATAAAGGACCCTGAAAGGGACCAAATTTTCGAAAACTACCCAAAAGGGATGGTCATGCCATTCCGGCCTCAGTTTGGCTACATCCGCCAAGGCCCCAGGCTTGGAAGTCCGGAACCCCATCAATCCTGAAGACCCTCAAACCAAAAGGCCCTTTTGAACTCTACAGCCCGGGCCTGAAGCCTTATGAACTTAGATGACCAGTGGGAGAACTTTAAGCTGTTTGGCCTTATATATTGGGTCTATCCTAAAAAGTTTGAACTTTTTTGGGCCTGGTTGTTGAAGAAGAGAGTGAAATCTTCAGCTACCCCAGCCAGAGAAACATGGAAGCTTCTGGACAGAGAAGTCCTCAATCAGGAGGATTTTTCCACAAAGGCAGGGAACCTCGAATCCCGGATCCAGAAAGCCAACGCCGGAAGACCTTACTTCCTAAACTTCCTAAACCCACAAATCCTAAACCTTTTGAAGCTTATCACCGGGGGCTTATCCGAGTTCCGAAACCTCAAAAGCCGACGCCAAAGTCACAACCGGCTCAATGCTTGGCCGTGCCCAACGATAAGGCTAGAGTTCAGCCAACCCCCCAACCCGAAAAGGTTCGACCCTCCCAAGCCCTAAACTCCAAACCACCAAACCCCAACCCGGAGTAAAATGGCCCTCAACCCCGCAAGCAAAGCAGACTAAACCCGAAGCCAAAGTATTTACCCGAAACTCAAACCCACGCAACAACAAACAGCAGCAACAGGAACTAACGTGAGGACCTACACCGTTACCTTTTTTGTAGTACCCCGTGTTGCCTAGTCAGGCCCCTATTTTTATAGAACTCTTTTAGATCTGTTATGGAGCCCTTGAAGACACACTTAAAGGAATCTACTCCGTCCTACTCTACCCATAGGCCCCTAAGTAGCTCCTTTTTGGGGATTACCTTGTAGGATTCTACATATCAAGCATAAAAGGGAACTACTTAGGGGCCTATGGGTAATTGGCAAAGGAATCCCCGAAACCCTAAACCCTAAACCCGAATCTACTCAGTCCTACTCGAACGTGCTGAGAGCCTTTTTTTTGAGCAGGCCCGGCTCCGTCCGCTTCCGGCGAAGCCACTGGCGCCGGAGGCCTTCTGGCATCGTTCACTTTACCCATAGGCCCCTAAGTAGCTCCTTTTTATGGTGTATAGTTAGAATCCTATAAGGTAATCCCAAAAAGGAACTACTTGGGGGGCCTATGGGTAATATTACGTGAGGCCGTTATGAATGAGGATAGGATTCCTTTAAGGGTTTGTATAATCTTCACTTTGATATTTTATGGGCCTTATGAATTAGGGTAGGATTCCTTTAAGGGTTTGTATAGTTTCAAGCGGGTCATGAAGGGTTGTTGCTGTATCGGTTGCTGTGTTTGTTTTAACCGTGGGTTTCTCAAAGAACCCTGAGAGTGTCTTGGGGTATGTTGTACTCTCAGCATGATAAGGAACGCTAGGGAATAGTATTCAAATCATGAAGGCCCACGCACGAGAGTCTTTTAATGTTGGTATTGGGGTTGGGAAAGGTTTTGGTTAGGGTTTCATGGAAACCCTAAACCCTTACCCCCGTAGTATTTTGTTTGTCTTGAGGATTTCGGGTCTGGAGCTTGGGTGGTTCGGGTCTTTCCACTCTGTTTCCTGGGAGTTACTCTAAGAGGTTTGGTTTCTGAGTGGTCTGTCGGGGTTTGAGGGCTTGGGGCTTGAGTGCTATAGTATGATATACTATAAGATACTATCATGTACTATAATATAGTGTACTATAATGCACTATGATATACTCTCATATACTATAATATATTACAGTATACTATAATATACTATAATATACTATGGGGGTTCTGTGATATCTGGCCGGGGGTTTGGGTGGATCCGGGGCCTCAGGCTTTCTCGGGTCCTGCTTCGTGGAGAGCTGTTTAAGCTCCGTCCAGGTCTGGGTTTTAAGAAGCGCGACAGTAAGCCCCAAAAAGTTGGAAATCGGATTAAGGACAAATCGTGCTGGGATTCCCTATACATTGCTCTTAAGGATTGAGGCTATTGGGTTTCCAACTTTTGGGCTTCTACTATAAACCCCTTAAGAGTCCCTACCTGGACCCCCAAAGTATGTAGAATAATAGCCGTTTAGAGGTCTTGGGCCATTCTTTTACCTACTTTGGGGGGTGTAGGTACAAACATCCCCAAACCCTAACTCTCAAAACGTCAGACCCGTGCCGCCTTTTTTTGGGCCAAAGCTCTTGGGGCATTGCGCGGGACAGGTTTCGGGGGAGCTGCCTCATTCTAGGCCCTATACACTTGAAACCCTGAAACCCTAAGCCCTGCTACTGTCACTGACTCCGTACACTCTAAACCTACAGCATCGCAAGGCCTTCCAAGAGGCGAAGCAGCCGGCGCCGGGGCAGAACATGAGCTCTAAGAATTAACGGAGTATATTACATTATTATATTATATTATATTATATTATATTATATTAGATTATATTACATTATATTATATTATATTATATTATATTATATTATATTATATTATATTACATTATATTACATTATATTCTATTATATTATATTACATTATATTCTATTATATTATATTATATTATATTATATTATAGTGTATTATATTGTCTTATATTATATTATGTGGTGTTTAGCCCTGAGGCCCTATGGAACCTCCTTATCTTACAGGGTCCCATAAGGGAAACGCGCGGCCGAGCCCCCAAGAGCTTGAAGATGCTTTTGAAAACCGTTAAAAACACCCTAACGACATAGGGAAGCTTGAGGGGAAACGGCTACCTTTCTGGGGAGGCGTGTGGGGGAAGAAATCGGAGGGAGCATTGGGCAGAGGGCTTCCTTGGGTTTAGGGTTTCGGGTTTCCCCATAGGCCCCTAAGTAGTTCCTTTATATGGTTTACATTTAGAATCCTATAAGGTAATCCCAAAGAGGAACTGCTTAGGGGCCTATGACTATGGGTAGGGTTTGGGTTTCCTAGGCCTGGGTAGCGACATGGAATTTTGTCAGTTCCGGCTTGTGGGCACATCATGCAAAAGCCCAAGGCTTCCAAACTCATTGATTCATCTACTTCGAAGTCGCTAGCAGCCTGTGGATTCCCATAACCAGGATTCCCCAAACCCTCCCTTAGACCGCAATAGCGTACCCACCCACTGTCTGAAGTTCTGAAGGGGGCTGTTTTGAAACCCGAAGATGCAATTTATGTGGGCACTGCAACACGCAGGTTAGGGTTTAGGCTTTAGCGTCAATGGAAGCCCTGATCCCGGATGCGTATCCCGGCAGCCCATCCTTCTCACAGCAAGGTGATCCTTCCGCCTTTTGCTCTCGTGCAAGCCGCCGAGAGGCCCCTGGCGGTTTTATTTAGTGAAGGTGAGAGTTTAGAGGCTTTGGAGGTTGGGGTTTCGGGATCCAACTTCCCTAAACCCTGAACCCTAAACCTTGGTTTGGGGGGGTTGGGCTTTCTACCGTTTTTTTTTCCACGCATGCGAGACTTAGTTGGGAGTTTAGGGGCAAGCCCTGCCCCTCTCAACCCTGAGTCCCTCAAAAAAGCATCCGTTTATCCGCCCTCCAAAACCAAAAGCGGACCGCCTAAAACCCCGAGACGGTTTAGGATGTAGGGTTCAGAGTTTAGGGGTTACGCCATTGAAAGCTTGTAGATCCTTGATAAGATCCTTGACAGACCATTTTCCTTCTGAGTTCCATATAAACCTCTTGTAAGAGACTTTACAAAGCATCCTGTATTTACCCTAAACCCGGCTTGCTTGCGGGCGACGAGCTCATGGCCCAGCTACAGTCGGAGTGGTCGCCGTTACTTGAGACGTTGCCCAGAGTCTTCTGACAGGCAGAATGCACCTCCTCGGTAGTCTAATATAGGGGCCTTAAGAATTGCCTATGTTATTTTGGAGGGTTCCTTATTACAATTAAAGTCTAATATACCCCAAACTCTATTCTAATTCTTAAGGCCCCTATATTACATGGTAGTCTTAAACCCCAAGCCCTGAATAAACACTAAACAAATCCTAAACCCTAGAAGCCTATAAACCCTTAAAAAAAATCCTAAACCCTAGAAGCCTGAGCCAATTCCTGGTGACCCAGAGGTCCGGCCAGTCCTGCACGGACTTTTGCGGCGATCGCGGGGCAAGCTGCGCCTGTGCCTCACCGGGGGGTTTTGCTAACTTCGATTCAGGGTTTAGGGTTTAGGGTTTGATATTGTTTTTTTATTCGGGGGGTTTGCTAATTTCGATTCAGTGTTTAGGGTTTAGGGTTTGATGTTTTCTTTATGATGTGTGGTTGGGAAACTTGTTTCGAGGTTTTAATTGGGGTTCAAGTTGGTGGTTTAGGGGTCAAAAGGGAATTAGCAATGTTGCCGGTTGTCCGATTTGGCTTCAAGGGTTTCGGCTGCGAGGCTCTTTAGCTTGGTACAGGATTTCTTGTACAGTACATCTTGAGCTCTGCTTGTCACATGATAAGGGCTCTAAACCCGAAGCCTTAAACCCTAAACCCTAAACCCTAATCCCTTAACTGTGAGTGGCTTGACAGTTTGTGGCATCGCACAAGGTTCTCATTTCTGGCTTCAGGGAGTGTGCAGACTTTGGCCAAGGGTTTCAAATCTAAAGGAATTAGGCTTTTGTGCTAGGGGCTTCGGTGTTCTCTTCTTTTGGCTGCTTTGACTGTGCTGTTCATGGCTTGCAGGTTTGTGGGCTGTTGCCGTTTGCTGTTTCGGAGTAGACGTTGCAGGTTGAGGTCTTGGACGTCCCTTGCCCCCCTTCCCAAGCAGAATGCTTCGTTCTCCAAATTAGGGTCCCTTTTTGTGTAGTACGGCACCCTTGTTAAAAGGACCCCAAAATGGACCCTAATTTAGAGAACAGCCCATGTAGCTGATGCTTTTCTGAGCAACAGTCTGAATGGTCAGACTTAATGCTAAACAGACTTTGTGATGTGTACCAACAGCGGCAGCAACAGTGATATAATAGCGCGAGCCGCAACAGGAAAGATAGTCGTACCAAATACTGGGAACAGTATAATGTAGCAGCAAGAGCTTTATTATGTGTCTATAGACCGACAGGTAGCTAGATAGATAGATAGATAGATAGATACACACATAAATACATAGATAGATGGATAGATTGATAGATCAGATCGATAGTTCGACAGATCGACAGATCCATAGATCGATAGATAGATAGGTACATCTATAGATAGATAGATAGATGGATAGATAGGTATATGTGCGTGTGTGTGTGCGTACTGTAAGCAGATTGCTATATATATATATAGATGTAGATGTATGTATGTATGTATGTATGTATGTATGTATGTATATATATAAATATATATATATAGATAGATAGAGCACGAGCAATTACCAACACCGCTTCTGCTTTCGACCTGAGTCCTCGGCTGACCTCGTCTTCGTCAATCGGTGCGAGGCCTGTCCAAGTCTGCTTGGGGCGTGCCAAAACGGTTTGAAGCGGTGGTTTCGGCCTGGGGCTTGGGCTTCGGGTTTTGGGTTCGATGGGGTTAGAGGTTTAGGGTTTAGGGGTTTAGGGTTTAGGGTTTAGGGATTAGGGTTTAGGGTTTAGGGCTGACGTAGTAAGCCGGGTTAGCACGACGGGTTGTGGGGAATACTCTCGCGGCAATCGGGGCCGGCGAGGATTCGGGCCTGGGACCGACAGATGCACAGAGTTTCGGTTTGGAATGATTCGAGTGTGGGGGTTGTCTCCAAGAAGGTGGGATGAGAGAGGGTAGAGAATCCCAAGCAAGAGTCCTCGTACGAGGGATCCTACTTCCTCCCTGCCTTTTTTCTCACCTTCTGACATCCCCGACCTAGACCCCGGATTGTTGCACCTTCTTCTGGGTTGTCTGGTTATCAATCGTACCCAGGAAGTGGGTCATTCAGAACCAAGGTGCAACAATCCTTTAACCATTTTGAGCTACCTTTTAGGGTTTAGGGCTTTAGGGCCTTAGTAGCTTAGGATGACGGTTGAGGGCTAGGCTAACAGTTTTGGGGAAGTGGGTTACAGTATAGTACTGACGATGACAGATCAGATACCGTTCATGATGTTTGCGCTTTGAAACCTTGAACTCTAAAGCCCTACACGCTAAACCCCGAAACCCTAAACCCCATGCACCAACATGGACCAACTTTACGACCCGAGTTCCGTGGCACTTTTATAATGTTGGCTGTGAACAGAGGAGTCCCGGGACCAGACCTGGGTTCCTGGCATCGTGTCTGTGTTGCGCAGGTTTGAGTCGAGTTAAATGTGCGAGCCATTCTCCATCCACTTGACATGCATGTGAGTGGAAACCCCGAAGCCTAAAACCCTAAACAAAAAAAACCCTAAACCTGTGATTGCTAAGTCTAAGTCAGTGGACAGCTCCCGGAGACGAACCCCACCTTGCCCAAGCTCAACTGGGCGAATGGGCCTGCGGTCCGAGCAGTTGATCGTGCCTCTTAGGAGGCCAGCCTAAACTTAACCCTACAAGCCCTGAACCTTTAAGCCCTTGAGCTCTAGACCCTCTCCTGATGCTTAACCCTAATCTTAAACCGTTGACCTTACATCAAAAGCCCGAAGCCCTAACAAAATAAGCCTCAGATCAAAACCCTACCCCACATTTGTGTGCTCCAGGCAATGCGCCACTTCATGTACTGCGAGCGCTGCGAGAAGAACCATGGCCACTGGGCTTGAATAGGCGTTAGGATTTGATTGTTTAGAGTTTAGGGTTATAGGGTTTGGGGTTTAGGGTTTAGGGTTCAGGGTGTAGAGAGGTTCAGGGTTCAGGGCTGAGGTGAACGCTTAAGACCCTAACCCGTGGTACAGGTAAACTTTACCATCCAAAGGCCCAAGAGCCTTCCTTCAACAAAGCTAGAACGAAAAGCCCTGATCCGAAGCCTCAAGATTCTCAACCCCAGATTCTAAACCTTAAGCCCCAAACCAAAAAGCAGCCGAGAAATCGGCATTTTTCAATCACAATGTATAAAAAAATGCGTGCATATATATATATATACATACATATATATATAATATATATATATATATGTTTGTTTACAGCTCTGTTTATTCTTTAGATTTAGAAGCCTGCATGTATGTAACCTACACGTGTGTATATGTGTACAATGTATGCGTGTGTACATAGGTATAAAGCATAATGTATGTATAAGGAACATATATGCATCGAAATACATATGGACACATGTACAAAGTGTTATGTATGTACTAAAATACGCATATATATATGCGTATACACATGTGTATGTGTGTATATATATACGCATGTATGTACGTATATGGTATTATTCTCTTTCGAAAAACATCTGTACGTATACACACAGAGCAGGAGGTCCCAAGTCTAACCCCCTCTAACGCCGCAAAAGCCCGACTCCCTTGGCTGTTGAGTCTTTGGGCTTAACCCCGAGGCTGTGAAACAGCAAACGAATAGCACGCTGTTCAAACCCTAAAGTAGCCCGTAAAGCAGCCCTTTCGGGCACCCTTAAAGTACCCTCAGCCTGTCAAAGGTTGGGCTCGAGTTGTCTCTATAGGGATCCCGGCTCACGTGGTGATTTACTTGATAACTGCCAAGCACTTCTCCATCTTCAATGCGTCGGAATTGTGGAGGGGAAATTTGTTGCTGCGCTTAGTTCTCTTGCAATCAAAACTCGGAGTGCGGACAGCACGCTGACCCTTAAAGGCACCCTTAAAGGCACCCCCTAAAGTGGAACACTTGAAGTGCCGTAAAGGCACCCTTCAAGGCACCCTTAATGGAACCCTGAATGGAACCCTTATAGGAGCCCTTAAAGGCACTCTTAATGGAGCCCGTTTAGAACCCAAAAAAGGCTTTGAAAGCTTCACAAGGAGCCAAGCCTTATAGCGGAATCCTTAAAGGGGAACCGTTCATGTAGCTCCAAACCCAAGGGCCCTAGGGTTTAGGATTTAGGGTTTAAGGTTTAGTTTAGGGTGTAGGGTGGAAACCCGAAACCCTAGATCCCAAACCCTAAATCCTAAACCCTAAACCCTAAATCCTAAACCCCGGCAAACCCGAAATCCGAAATCCTCGTTGCTCCAGGCTCGGACCAGCCAGCCTTGGCGAGTCAGCGCAGCAGCCCCTCCTATGGGGCCCGGCCACAAATCGACCCTTAAAGGAACCCTTAAAAGGCACCCTTAAAGGCACCTTTAAAGGAACCCTTAAAGGAACCCTTAAATTACCCCCTAAAGGCACCCTTAAAGCTTCCGGGGTTTTCGGGGTTTGTGGGGGTTTGGGGTTTGGAGGTGTAGAGCCTGGAGGGTGTAAGGTTGAGGGTGTCCTTCATGTTCTGGTGGTGATGTCTGGGGAATTGTGAGTTTTTAAGGGTTCTTAGGGTTTGGGTTCTTTTTTGCTTAACCGCGGTTCCCTAAACCCTAAACCCTAAACCCCTAAACCCCTAAACCCCTAAACCCTAAACCCCTGAACCCCTAAACCCCCTGGTTCTGGGTGCTGTGGGGGATCTTCCGGTGCAGAGTTTTGAGTTCTTGCCGCTCCGGGATGCGATGGGCTTGGGATCGAGAGTTTGGGTTCGGGAACGGTTTAGAGTTTAGGGTTCTTAGGGTTTTTAGGGTCTAGGGCCTAGGGGAGTTTAGGGTTTAGGGTTTTAGGGTTTAGGGCTTATAGGGTTTATAGGGTTTGGTCACCTTTAGCTCTTGTATTACCATACCCGTACTATTCAAGCTAGGGCCAGCCAGCGGTCCTACCAGCCTCAACACGTGTTGAAAGACTTAAACCCCATCAAGCCTCGGCCCTTAAGCGCCTTAAGTTTTCCCGTGCTGTTTGGCTTGGGTTTGCCAAACAGTTTTTGTCGCCTGCCCTGCAACGGGCACGCGGGGCCGTAGAGCCTGCATGTTGTAAGGTCAAAGGTATGGGGCTTAGGAGTTACGAAGGACCTTATTCTACCATGGAACCTGGGTTGTTCTTTTCCGGAAGTCGTTCGCATGTGGGTTTAGATTAAAGACCTGCGACAAGAATTCCAACACAGAACCCTAAGTTTTCCGAAATGATGGTTGGTATCCTTATTACCAGGACCCTAACCAGGGGGCCCTCACATTTCTTGAAACCCACAAGTGGAACCCTAAACCCTAAGCCCTAAACCCCAAGCCCTAAACCCCCAACCCAAAGCCCTAAACCCTAAACCCCTAAACCCCCAAACCCCAAGCCCCAAACCCTAAACCCCAAGCCCCAAACCCTAAACCCCTAAATAGACCCCTAAAACCCCTAAACCCCTAAACACCAAAATAAACCCCTAAAACCCCTAAACCCCAAACCCTAAGCCCTAAACCCCAACTCAGGCCGACTTTCTTTTCTCGTTTTAGGAGCCCTAGTTCAGGCCGACTCCCTTTTTTCCTTTTGGGAGCTCGGCTCGAACCCCAGGCCCCAGACGAAGCTGAGCTGGTTGGTGGACGATGGGTACCATAGTTTGGGGTTTAGGGTTTAGGGTTTAGGTCTTAAGGGCTTAAGGGTTTAGGGCTTAAGGGTTTAAGGGTTTAGGGCTTAAGGGTTTAAGGGTTTAGGGCTTAAGGGTTTAAGGGTTTAGGGTGTAGGTCGTAGGGTTTAAGGGTTTAGGTCTTAGGGTTTAAGGGTTTAGGGTTTAGAGTTTAGGGGTTTAAGGGTTTAGAGTTTAGGGGTTTAAGGGTTTAAGGGTTTAAGGAATTAAGGGTTTAGGGTACGATAAGGTTCAGGGTTTAAGGTTTAGGACAAGGTTGAAAGCCGGTTCAAGGAACAGAAACTCTCTGTTTAGCTAACGTGGGCTCCTAGCAATTCGCGGCAAGCACAGGAACACCATAACATCTGCAGTTCTGAACACATGAACCGCCCTAAACCCTTCAACGCAGGCCTGCCCCTTCTGCGGCGGCCCTTATTGCACTTAGTTCTCCAACATCCAACCTTTAAACTTTTGGGTTACTATAGTTAGTAGCCATCTAAAAAGTTTAACCTTCTTTTTTTCCCTGACTTTTGGGGTAGTAAGTACACATTGTCGATGCCAAACAAGGAACTTGGGTCAAGTACCGTTAAAACTCCACGACCCTCAACTCGAAGGCACTAGCGCAGCACCTCATTTCAAGAGCTGACTGGCCCCTACACCCTTCATCTCGGCCCTGAAGCTGCAAAAGAGAAAAGCTGCTAAAACAGTAGTACAACTAGTACAAGATTCGCCAAAAACTCAGCAAAAAAAGCCTTCAAGAACTAAGCCCAAGTCCTGAACCCTAAGTCCCCACGCGCCTTGCAGGCGTGTCTCTTCAACGGAGATCAGCTCCGCGATCCTATTACATGCACAGACCCCAGAGTTGAGGTTTAGGGTTTTAGGGTTTAGGGGATAATATAGAAGTTGAAGAGTGGTGAGGATTTTGGGGTTCAGGGTATGGAAGGGTTTAGGGCTTAGGGTTTAGGGTTTAGGGTATGGAAGGGATTGGCACAAGAGTTGATAGGGCTTCAAGAGAGAAGCCTGCATATTTACTAAGGCTATTCCCGAAGCTTACGAATATACACGCCCCAAACCCAAAGCCCTCTTGGAATGATTCAGGCCCCCACATAAAGGCTTTTAACTTTTACGTCTTGAAGGGTGGTGTTTTGCCCATTGGGGCTTTGAGGTCAAGGGTTTATAGCTTTAGGGCATTAAACGTGAATCATTATTCTTGGTTTTGGAGCTACAGGGAGTTATAGTTTGATCCGGGCTGCAAGTGATTGTAGATTTTAAAGGCTTTGAGAGATTAGAGGTCTTTAGAGCTTTAATAAGGGTCTGTAATAGCTTTGTGTTTTACATGGTTTGGGTTTTGATCTGAGGCTTTAGGTTTTTCATGGGGACACACTCGGTCCCCGTGGGAAATACGTCTATTTCCGTTAAGACGCTCCACGGTGGGATACAAACATGTCTCGCCAAGAAGTTGTTCAACTAAAAGGTCTTGGTACACGCCTCTGCTTGTCTAACTTATATGTGCCTACGTTGTTGGGAATCTCTCGGCACCTTGAGCGCTTCACGAGCAGACGTGCTGGCAGGTGGTGTAGTTGTTGCTGACTTTCCGCAAAGGGCCTTGGCTGTGGTTTGGCCCCTCGTGCTGTTTGGAAGCGATTGAGACAAACAGTGGAAGCTCACAGAATCCCCACAAGCTCTCATTTGCCACCACCCGACCCTGGTTACTAGGGCTTCTTTTACTACGACTATAGCTACGTATCCGCATCATCAATGCCATGACCATACATCCTAGCACTTTCACTGCCTATCAACATGCTTGTAAGCATCTTCTTATTATCCTTAGCAAAAGCAACAACATCCCTAAACCCATATAGGCCCCTGAAGCCCCTTAAGCCATCCGAAACCTTCAACACTAAACCCGGAGGCCCCTAAACCCCTCTAAGACTCTAAGCCCTCCGAGGTGGGGCAGCGCATACCCCAACACTAAACCCAGAGGCCCTTAAGCCCTCCGAGGTGGGGCAGCGCA
>CAJNJA010041709.1:3240-24862 GCA_905231915.1 Symbiodinium necroappetens | reverse complement strand
GGTTTTGGGTTTGGGGTTAAGGGCTTGTGGTTAAGGGTTAAGTGCTAAGGTTTGTGCTTCGAAGACCACACCCACTTAAACCCGGCACCCTCATCAGGGCCCACATAGGGCATAATCACATATCCCTCGTATACATTTTTGCGCTAAGCGAGTTTGTATATGTATAATTTGGATATACACGATAGAACTAGTGGTAGTATTAGCCCCTCTTTGAGTGCCCAATTATCGATACACCCGAAACTTGGAGTAAAATCGGTCTTATGGGAGCCAGCAATACTCTGGTCTAGAGGTTAGAGGTGCATATGGGTTTTTACAGGGTGTCAAACAGGCTGAGAGGGGGCGGCTGACGAATCAGCACAGTTTTAATTTTTCTTTTTATTTTGCTTTTTTTTGCTGGGGGGGGGGCACCCTGAGCAATCTGAATTGTAAGCCCGCCGCAGGTGCTCAACACCTCACCCTTCTTTGGTCAAGCGGCTTCTGGACAGGTCGCAAGCTCAGCAAATCAATTGTCTGCCAGCTTGGAAGGCTTTATGCTAACGCCATACCGTCTTAACGACGGCCATAGCGGCCAGAATCAGAAAAAAAAACGCACAGAATAATGATGAGGTCTTGAAAACGTTGCGTCTATAGGAGCATCATATGCTATATGTTCGCAATTTGTATGGCTCCCTGAGGGATGCACCATAGACCCTGCTCACTTATATATTACTTCCTGCAATCTGGTGTACTTCTACACCAAATATGCACCAAATGTCTGCACTTGCAGCTTCGGTAACGTTCGTCTATAATTTAGTAACAATGTCTACCTGAACCGGACAGCTCCACTCCACCGTGGAGAGATAGCGATGAACACATGTTCTAATCTAGTTGCTGTTTAGCGGATCAGTCTTCGTGTCATTGAGGCGCAAAGCTCGCCGACAGTATCCTCACAGAGGCCACCTTTGCGCGCTAGCTGGACCCCCCACGCCTGCATTGCCCCGTACCACTCCGTAGATTATCAGCCAAAGCTCAACTCCAATGTCGACAGCCCTATATGGTTCAGTGCTCTCTTCCCCCAGCTTCAACCCTGCAGCATCAAGTTTGGGCGAAGCCTCTCAACGCTGAGCCCTAAACCCGAAGCCCTGAANNAACCCCTAAACCCCATAAGCCCCTAAACCCTCAAACCCTAAACCCTAAGCTCTAAACCCTGAACCCTTAGAGACCAAACAGTCGCATGACCAACGCCGAGGGCTCCAAAGTTGCATCACCCATGGGGCCGCCTAAGGTGCCTAATCCGGGTTCTTGTTAAGGGGTTTAGGGTTTAGGGTTCTTGTTAAGGAGTTTAGGCTTTAGGGTTTAGGGTTCTTGTTAAGGAGTTTAGGCTTTAGGGTTTAGGGTTCTTGTTAAGGGGTTTTTGCTTAAGAGTTTAGGGTTTAGGGTTTAGGGTTTAGGGTTAGTATGCGGGTTCTTGTTAAGGGGTCTTTGCTTAAGAGTTTAGGGTTTAGGGTTAGTTACCAAAATGGGGATCTATAGCAAACAATGGGGGCTCTTTATTATGGTAGCTTAAAATAGATCCCCTAACACAAGAACCCAGTAACTACAACCTTAAGGACCACAGGAACCTCACTCGTAGGGTCCGTAAACCCTTCACACTATGCATCCCTACGTGGTAAGTGAAGCTGAAAGCCGCTTTAAGGCTCAAGGAAAATAGAGAAGTTCCAGAATCCAGATACGAGATCCCTGGATCCTTAAATGTAGAACCTTTGTTGGGGTTACCTATTTTTGTTTGGATCCTAACCATAAAACAGGTCATCCCAAAAAGGTACTACATTTAAGGGTCTAGGTACACCCTATAAATCCTAAACCCTTACTAAACCCTAAAGCCACATGAGCCTGAAAAGTCGGGCCCTTTCAAATCCAGGGATGCCTAGAAGAACCTGCATGACCCCTAATAAGGAATACACCATAATTCCCATAGTTTACATAGGGTCCTTAAGGTCATGCTAAGGATTTCTATCATCAACTCTAAACCTTAAACCCTAAACCCCAAACCCTAAACCCTAAACCCTAAACCCTACACCCTAACCTAAACCCTAAACGCCCTAAACCCTTAAGATCATGCTAAGGATTTCTATCATCAACAGTTTCCAAAAGCCAGGGATGCCCAGAAGAACCTGCTGGTGGAGCTCGGCCTCGCCTACAGTGGCCTCGAGGGCTTCTCGGTCGCTCTAGGATGAACCTCAAGGAGTTGAGGGCTTAGTAAGGATTTAGGATTTAGGGTTTAGGGTTGGGTTTGGGGTTAGGGTTTAGCATTTAGGGTTTAGGGTTTGGGGGTTTGGGGGTTAGGATTTAGGGTTCAGGGTTTAGGGGTGCAGGGTTTAGGCTTTTAGGGTTTAGGGTGTCCTATAGTTACCTCTATACTGTTTTGGGGTAGTATAATATACCCCAAATTCCGTATTCTACTTATTAAGGCCTCTATATGAGGGTTTAGGGTTTAGGACCGTTTAGGAACCTCAGAGAGATGGAACGTGTATTAAGGATGCTTGGAGCTGGGATTTTCTCTACTCTACCTTAGAGGGTATGAGGATGATGATGTTTTTTCGCGCAGCATGTTCTGTCCTGTTTTTTTTTGTGTTTTTCCGGTCGGGGATTTGCAATTTGCAGGGTTTTGGGTGAGAGTTGGAAGTTTTGAGGCCACTTCCTGAGGCCCTTCACAAGCCCTAAAGCCTGAGGCCTAAATCCTAAACCCTAAACCCTACATCCTAAACCCGAAACCCTGAACCTTGCACCCTAAACCCTGAACCCTAAACCCTGAACCCTGAACCCTAAACCCTGAACCCCTAAACCCCTAAACCCTCAACCCTAAACCCTAATCCAAGACTACCTAAGCTCCGCAGCCAAGGCTTCGATGAAGCGGCCTCTGTGGGTCAGGCACAGCTGGGCACGCAGATGCCCGGGGCCCTGGGGAGTTGGTGTAGTAAAGTAGGGTGCAGGGTTTAGGGTTGAGGGTGTAGGGTTTAGGGTTGAGGGTTTAGGGTGTAGGATTTAGGGTTTGGGGTTGAGGGTTTAGGGTTTAGGGTTGGGCTTGGGGTTAGGGTTTAGGATTTAGGGTTTAGGCTTTAGGGTTTAGGGCTGGGTTTAGGGCTTAGGGTTTAGGGTTTAGGGTTGGGTTTGGGTTTAGGATTTAGGGTTTAGCGTTGTGGATTTTTGGATGTGTTGGTGTTTATGTGGGTATTCATACTTTAGTTGTGGGATTGTTTCGGTGTTTATACGGTGTTCATAAGACTTGAAGGGTCGGAGTATGTAGTAATGTACTTGCCTGGGGTTCTAGACTGTAGCTTTGGCGTGTTTTGGAAAGGAGCAAGCATTGTGGCTTCAGTCGAGGTGGACGTGTTGCTGTAATGTACTACAGGATCCTGAAGGGTTCATAGTGTCGGTTTAGGGTTTAGGGTGTAGGGGTTAATCCTCACCATGCATCAGGCGCTTGCTGGACCACTCGCAACAAAAAACGTGTCTTCCCATGCGATTTCGTTTGCTAAAATCGGGCGTGTTGTGCACATGCGACAAAAAATATAGGGGCCTGAATAGTTGCCTATACTATTTTTAATAATTATAGTATGATATACCCCAAGAACCTCTTCTACATATCAAGGCCGTGCACCAGCTGCACACCCTAAACCTTGAATCCTCACCCCCGAAGGTTAAAAGGCTAAAAGTGTGAGCACAAAACCCCTGTTGGGCCTCAATATCAACTTGGCTCGTGACTCCAAAACCTAAACCCTAAACCCTAAACCCTATGTAAACCCTAAACCCTGAACCCTGAACCCTAAACCCTAAGCCTAAACCCTAAACCCTAAACCTAAGCCCTATGTAAAGCCTGAGCCCCAAACCCTGAATCCTAAATCCTAAACCCGAATCCTAAACACCGAATCCTAAGCAAAGGCAGAGCCAGCTGAAGAACCTGCTGGATATCGCTGCAGACACGCCTCGCCTCTCGGAGCCAATTACAGCTAGGTTCCTGAGGTGGCTGATGTGCGAACTTTAAGCTTTCCGCAGGCTGAACACTGCCCCAACAAGTTCACAAGTCCCAAGTATGGTTCCTGAGTAGTACCCTTTTGCCCTTTTTACTTTTGGTTCCCCTTGTTAGAACCGAATATCAGGAAAAAGGGTACCCTTATTAAAACCGAATATTAGGAAAAAGGGTACGGTACCCTTATTAAAACCGAATATTAGGGAAAAGGGTACCCTTATTATTTAGGGCCCACTCAGGAACCTACTTACAGGTATTCGTGGACTTTGTAAGCCTTGTGGTAGTGTGTTGGGTTTAGGGCGTTGGGGTTGAGGGTTTATAGGAATTTGGGGTATTAGGGTGTACAGGATCTTGGGTTTAGGTTTGGGGGTTGGGGTTTAGAGGTTGGGGTCTAGGGTTGGGAGTGTAGGGGTTTGTGGTTTTGAGTTAAGGGTTTGGGGTTCAGGGGAACGCAGGTTGTAGCACAGAGAGGTCTGCTCAACTAGGAAAGCCACCAATGAAGGCCAACCAGACGATACTTCATGAATCCTCTACTGCCTTACATAAGTCACACTCCCTCCCAAAACCTTTCCCTGATCAGACCCTAAACTTTGAACCCTAAACTCCAAACCCAACCCTAAACCCTGAACCCTAAACCCTAAATCCTGCATCCTAACGCCCTAAACCCTGAACCCTAAACCCTCCCTTCCAAAACCTCTCCCTGAACGCTCGCGCCGAGGGCCGCTGGGCAGCCCTACGAACTCGGGATACCTGTCCCCTCAGGCACCGGTGGTTAGGCATAGAGCGCTGTTATCTCACAGTAAAGCATCTTGTCTTGAAGTACAAGTATAGTATAGTATATAGTATAGTATGGTATAGTGTAGCATAGTATTATAGTATATTCCGGCAGAGCTTCGCTCTTTGGAGTTGCACCGGTCTGTGTTCCTCCGCGTGGGTTATGACTTGAGAGTTTGCAAGGGCTGGCTGCACTACATAGGATCGGGCATCTTCTACTGTTACTGTGCGCAGAACCCGAATAGCTACCTGATCCAAGAGGCACTTTAATGATCGGTTTTGCAAGCATCATGTCGCAAGCCTCACTATCCGAGCGAGCTGGGGGTGATGGAGCAGCTCCGACCATACTGGAAATCCAGACTCTCATGTTGGAAAGAAGCCCCGCATGAAGCTGGATCCTTGGCATTACCGTCTGGATCACCAGATCAGTCCAGATGTTAGCTATTACTATTCACCTGGTGCGTTCAACTAAGCACCTCATGTCGGATCAATAAAACATGCAGCAGACGCAGGCTACTGGTAGTGAGTAGCTGCACGGGAAAGGACTTGAACACCACCAGGGCGAAGAAAACGGGAGTGACTTGAGCATCAGTGCTTACAAGCCAAAGTGCAGCTCTTTCGTCACAGCCGCACAGCACCCCGCCCCAAGCTTAAATGAGTCTCTAAAGGCAGAGACCCCCCATCACAGGCTCATCAGAAGACTGTACTGATATGTAGCGGTTCGCTCGAAGAAGTCTTGTTGAGCCCTCGGCTAGCCCATATACCAAACTTTACCCCGGCAACCACCTAGTTGCATCGCGATCCCCAGCAGCCATGTTCTCGCATCTCTTCTTTGTGTTAGGCGTGGTCATGCCCTGCGTCTTCGCCCAAGGTCGGTGACGTTCTGATTTCAGCTGATTTAGAGAGTTGGGGTCCGGCAGGTGAAGATCGTTGTCTTCTTGGGATAAGCTGAGCTTAGGATTTGGGTAAGTTTTAAGGTTGAGCCTTACATTTTGCATGCAAGGCATGTGTGCAATTAAACATATTTCGACAACCCGCACTCCTCCCACCCAACTCTTTTCTAAACCTTAAACCCTGAACCCATGTAACTCCTCAACTACATCCGGAAAGCCTTCTCGGAAGCCCGTAAAGCTGGTCGGTCTCGGCATTGATTAACCAAAGCCTCTGATGAACCAAAGCAAGCCTTTTGGCCCCAGAAATCCCTAAACCCTAGCAGCTGGCACAATTCAAAAAGCTGGCGGCCCTATTCTTGCAACAATGATGGAATGCTTGCATGTGCAAACCCTAAATCCTACTTAAACTGGGTGCTGATCTGGATCCCAAACCTTGTTTAGGATTTAGGGTTTAGGGGTTTAGGGTTTGGGATTTTAGGGTTTACCTAAACCCCCAAAAGTAGGTACAGTGTTGGCCTAAGACCTTTCAATGGGCCATTGTATTACATCTTTTTGGGTGTCCAGGTAAACCCTGCACGCGAAACCTTAACTCATAGCCCGAAGGCTCCATGTACCTACATAGTACACGCTTGGGCCTTAGCGTGGTCGCTATATGTAGCTTAGGGTTCACGGCTTAGGGTTTAGGGTTTTGGGCTTAACGTAGTTGCTATAATATATTTCTATCTATATATATATATATAGAGAGATAGATAGATAGATAGATAGATAGATATAGGTACTTTAGGGCCTGGTAACCCCTAGACCCAAAGCCCAAAGCTTATACTATGCCTATAGTCTCCATTGCAGTTCCTTTGTTTGGTTTAACCAATACTATAATTAGGATCCTATAAGGTAACCCCCAACAGGAACTACAACGGAGACTGTAGGTATGGTTACATGTACCCATAGGCTCCTAAGTAGTTCCTTTCTTGGGATTACCTTATAGGATTCTAAATATAAACCACAAAGAGGAACTACTTAGGAGCTTCTGGGTATGGTTACATGGAGACTCGTAGGCACGCGCTGCGTCGACCCGGGCCTCCGAGCTGAGTAGACCGGGGCACCTCTTTGGCAATCGAGGGGTTTTGGGGTTGAGGGTTTAGGGTTTATACGGTTTTGGGGTTCAGGGTTTAGAGTTTTGGGGGTTTGGGGTGTTGATGGTTTGTGGAGTTTAGGGGTTTGGTTTGTTTTTGATGGGGTGGCCATTGTGGGTGGGGCGGTTTTTTGTGGGTTTAGGGCTGAGGGGATTTTTTGCGTTTCAGTGCATGGGCTTTTGGTTCAGGTCTTTAGGTTTTGAAGGTTCGAATGTTCAGGGCAGGAATAGAACAGGTGTTCCAAGGCTTTCATGGACCCTGAACAACCTACCGTTTTGAAGGATTTCTATGCAGAAGTCGAATCAAGGAGGACAAAAGAGTAGGCCATGTTAGGATCCAGGTAAGGGCTCCGTGAGAACGCTGATAGTGACGAATGGCCGGGTTCCCTTCCAGAGCTGTGGGTTTTCCCAAGACACGCCTAAACCCTTAAAATGTAGTACCTTTTTTTGGATGACCTATTGTATGGTTAGGATCCTGTAATGAGAAACTAAGATAACCCAAAAAAGGTACTACATTCAAGGGTCTAGGCAGGACACAAACTTGAGATAGTCACACCTCCATGTCCTGCATGATTGTCCGGCTTTCGGGCACCGTGGGGTTGAAGGAAGCCCGGGCTCAAAGTTCACGGGCCTCCTTAAACGGTTTAGGGTTTTGGGTTTTGGGTTTAGGGCTTTCATGTTGCGAACAGCTTCCGCGCCTTCAGATCCACAGTATGTCAGGTGGATATGTTACCCGATCACTTCTTGACGAGGCTATGCAAGCTCACAGCAACACAGAACCGTGCCGGCTAGTTCCGTCATCTTCCTGCAGGCTGAAGTAATTGACCCTTACATCTGCTGCACGAAAATCCCTGAACCTGCCGAACGTAAACTGTAAACCCCGACAAACGATCGTATCAGCCCTCATACTTGACTCTCTACCCCTAGGGGTTTAGAGTTTTAGGGTTTAGGCTGTGTGTTGGGGTTTATAAGGTTCGTAAATCTTACGCAACCCTATAGCCTAGAGTGTTCTGTCACTTCCGAGGCCTGAGTACAGGGGGCCGCAGCTTGAGCCGCCAGATGTGCCCATCACACTTCCTTTCGCGACTGGGCTTAGAGTCGTTTAGGGTGTAGAGTTTAGGGTTTAGGGACTTAGAGCCGTACTTCACGGTTCTCTGTTTCGACTGCCGAGTGATCATGACGGGATCAATAGAGTTATCGGGGGTTTCGAGCATGGAGATCTGCCATAGGAGGAGGCGGTCGGCTTGTGTTTGCTGCCTGTTTTGTGCATGTGTTGCTTAACCGACCGTGCTCGATTTGCTTTGGCTGGTGTACTACTCGTGACAAGGCTTGCGCACGCAAGCTTTCAGTGGTGTAGCGCCAAATTCGTTTGCTCTCGCATTACAGCATCATACTGTGCTAGCATTGTAATTACGTACATCGACTTTGCTGGTCGAGAAGCAAGTTGGAACTAGCTCAACTGATTTTTGTGCACCGCTTCCGAAAGACGAATGTGTGCGAGTACCGGATCGGCTTATAGTCCTACATCAGTATACTGCAACATTTCCCTGCAGCCCTTTTCTAATTATGAAGTCCCCCAATATTAAAGAGCCCTTACAGGGTAGCATCCAGCCAGATTGCAGGGGAATCTTTTCTTCATGCACAGGTGTGTAGTATCTGGTGGTGATGATGACGAAGAAACAGATGACGTTGACGTTGACGATTATTTGTCGTGTCTGGTGCGCATCTGCCAGCCTCTTCCAAAAAGCACTGGTCAGCTTCATCTCGCAATTCACCCTCTGCACAGCTTCCCAACTAAGCACCTCCAGCTCAAATCTCAGACTTGGAAACAAGGCGATGGGCCTCGTACACTACTTCCAGCATCACCGCAACGTCCAGACCTCAGCAGGAAGTTCTTGCGTGGGTTTTTGCATGGCGAAGTTGCTGCTTACCACACCTCCTCTCTCCCTCTCTCTCTCTCTCTCTGTCTCTCTCTCTCGCTCTTTGGGTCTTTCTACCTCTAGGTAGCTAGATAGCTAGCTAGGTTTTTTCTGTGCCTGTGTTCGCTCGCTCTCTCTCTCTCTCTCTCTCTCTGTCCCTCTGGCTCTCTCTCTCTCTCTCTCTCTCTCTCGCTCCCTCTCTCTCTCTCTCTCTGTCCCTCTGGCTCTCTCGCACTTAGCCTCTCACGTCCACGAAGCCCGCGACTTCCACGATGCTGCCTTGCGAGGTCCCCTTGCCTGCACGCTACCTCTGCAGGCGCGCCCCTACGATGCTCAATGATTTCATGGCCTACCTAGACGATCCAATCCTTCAAGTCATTTCTTGTTCCTGCTTGCGATGAATTCCTTTCGCGGGACCTAAACTGTTCAGGCTGTCCATTGAAGCGATACTATGATACTACTGCTTGAAGATTAAATCCCCGACGGTCGTTTTGCCAAAGAATCTGGTGTTGCAGAGGAGGCCGTGCTGGCCAGTGTCTTGTATTCAAGGAGTGAATCTACACGGAACCCAAATCTACAGGCCTGAACACCTGAAACCTTCGGGGGTCTAAAATCCTCAGAAGCCACAACTACGAACATTAATGTAGATTTGTAGTAGGAATGCTCTGCAATAATGACGTACATAATCGGTCCCAAATAGCTATTCTACTTTGTTCTGGTCCCGGTCCTACACTCAACCAGCCCAATAGCTCGGAGCACTGAACCAAACACCCCAAAACGAAGTGACGAGCCTTCCGCCGCCAGAGGTTTTATGCAGTACCACGTAATTATGAGGTCTGGGGATCGGGGCGTTTGTTGAATTTGTCCGGAACCAAACAGCCTCCTAAGTTTCCTAAGCCTCAACCCTGGCACCTAAACCAAACCCTCAACCCTCAACCCTAAACCCTAAACCCTAAACCCAAAGCATCAAAATAGCCCAAAAGCCTTATATAATAGGGTCTCTGGGCCCAAAAGCCTTAAAATATGAGTCCTTTGAGGGCAAGGGTAATAAAGCTTGAAGCACGACCCCGCATCGGCGGCGCGACATTTCCAGGGCTCAGGGGTTGTAGTCGGGTCTACAAGGGACTGTTGGGTTCTAGGTTCTTTGAGCTGCAGCTGCTTCTATGTCGGGGGCTAAGGCTAAGGCCTAAACCCCTAAAGTCTAAACCCTAAATCCTAGACCCTAAACCCTACATCCTAAACCCTAAACCCTAAACTTTTCAATCCTAAATCCTAAATCCTAAGCCCTAAACCCTAAACCCTAAATCTTACAGCTACACCCCTGCAGTCCCAGAACCCTAAGGCATGAGCCGTAAGCCGAACGGCGAAGCTCGACGCCCTAAATCCTAAACCCTGAAACCCTATTAAATCCCGAAGCCTAAGCCATCGCAGACTTCTCCCGAAGCTTAACCAGGCTCTTAGATGATGCGGAGAAGATTCTCCAAGAACGGGCTCGGCCCCCAAATCGCTTTAGGCAATGAACATTGCAGGGTAGCATGTAGGATTTTGGAGACAAGGTTTGTCGATTTTGGTGTTCAGAAGGTCGCAAGCCAGCTCTCGAATTCGGGCTTAGGCTTAGTCGTCTATTGGCATGGGCCCTAAACCCTAAACCCTATAAGCCCTAAACTTTCGAAGCTTAAGCCTTCGAAGCCCATAGGCCTGAGACCCAACAAAGAACGCCCCAAACAGAAAGGCTGAAGTTAATAAACCGTATTTGGAGGGCCAGCAACTGGAAGAGCCTGCTAGGAGGGCTTAGTCCAGGGCCTTCGGCTTCAGGGTTTAGGGTCTAAGTCCTGGGGATGTGTGGCGCTGGGGCCTTCTGTTCGGGTCTTGTGGGTCTAATGTTCAGGATTTAGGAATCGAGGTGCGAAGATGTCCCTTCTGCAAGTGTTACGATGACCCCCATGAGCCTGAGCTTGTCTTCCGGTTGCTTATGCCTTTTCTTTTGGCGTGGCCTTGCTTTAATGATTCTCTGCGAGGGGTCGACTTTGATGGACACACACGGGGGTTTTCAGAAAATAGGGGACCCAATTAGAGTACCCCAATGCCCTAATTGTAGGATCCTTATTGTACGGACCCCCCCCCCCCCAAATTAAGGTACCCCTTTATTTTAGGAAACTCCCACATGTTCTTTGCATCGGGTCTAAATGGCCCTAAATCCCAAGGACAAGGATGGACCTGTCCGCAAACTCGCCTTGCCGGAAGCTTAGGGTGCTTCCTGGGCGAGAGAGAGTGGGGATCTACCCATAGGCCCTTAAGTAGTTCTTTTTTCGTGGTTTATATTTAGAATCAGATAAGGTAATCCCCAAAAAGGAATTACTGAGGGGCCTTATGGGTAGGATCTTATTTTCGATCGTCGGCTCGGCCCGGTATTCACGAAGGTTTCAGAACTCCTAAACCCTGTAAACCCTAAACCCGAAACTGAACAGAAGGGTTTCAGACAGCTTGGAGCCTCAGATTTCGGAAGACTATGATTCTCGGTCTGTTGCTTTGACACCTGGCTTCGCCCGCGGTTTAGGGTGTAGGGTTTGGGGTATCACGGCAGCTATGTCCATTACCATCACCCTGGTCATCGTGAGAAGGCAGAGGCAGCAGAAGAATTCTAACAGCCCTAAACCGCAAACCCCAAAATCCAACAGCCCTAAACCCTAAATCGCCTAAATCCTAAACCCCTACATAACTCCAAGAGTCCCATAAGCCCCTGAACCCCTAAACCCCTAAATCCAAAAAAAAGCGCAACCCTAAAGCAGAACCCCTGAGTCCCACCAGCCCTGAGATTCCTCCCCGAAGCCCTGAAGAGGATGGGCAAGAAGCCGAAGCAGGGTTTAGGGTTTTAGGGTTTACGGTTCAGGGTGTAGGGGTTTAAGGTTTTGGGTTTTGGGGTTTTTGGGTTTTGGGATTTTGGGTTTTGGGGTTTTGGGGTTTGGGGTTTAGGGTGTGGGGTTGTAGGGCTTTGGGGTTTAGGGTTTAGGAATGCTGGTGAAGTTCCCTGCGTGAGCTATCCTGCTCATGAAGCTTCGGCAGCCGTGAGGGTTTTGGGGGGTCTGCGGCTTGGGATGTTGCAGTGTAAGGAAAGTATCCATTCCAGGAGATCTGCTGCTGCTGTAGCTTGTGCTGGACGATGGTGGGTTTAGCATCCATGCCCATTCTGCAAGAGGAGCCATGGGCCGGGCCCCGAACTGCAAATAACCATGAGAACCTAAAGAACCCTAAACCCTAAAGAACCCCAAAACCCTCGGCAAACTCAAGAGAGGCAGGCGAGGGACCTGAGGCACCGCAGCGGGTGCACCAAAAAGAAAGCTGTACGTCAAGCGCCTGTGGCGGCTCTGTGCAAGCTGGGTGCGAGGAGCAGCGCGCTCCAACCCTAAACCCTCGACCCTCAACCCTGGACCCTCAACTAAACCCACAACCCTAAACCCTCAACCCTCAACCCTAAACTCTCAAGTCAACCCTAAACTCTCAACCCTAAACTCTCAACCCTAAACCCTCGACCCTAAACACTCAACCCTAAACCCTCAACCCTCATTCGGGAAGCACCTACCTCCCCAGCTCGCGACCCAGGCGAACAGGTGTTCACAGACGCCCGAACGAAGCGGAATCGCAGCTGATCATCGTTGGGGACCGCCCAAAATCCTTGGCGTTGTGCATTATTGTGGCTACGAAGTTATGGCTACGAAGTTATTGGGAATAGCAGCAATTGTCATAATACTATATAATCATGCTAACAATACAATAAGTAAAGTAACACAATACTGCTTCCGAAGGTTAATACTCTGTTGGGTTGATGATATGGGTTGACGGTTAGTTCATACATGTGCTCAGGGCCCATGTAAACAGCGTTTAAAGTTTAGGGTTTGGGGTGCATCGTCGCCCAAGTACATTGCATGTTCGCATTGCGGAACGCCCTCACGAAGACCCCACACATTCCAAGAAACATACAGCCTACTTAGACCATGACGTGTAGCATCATGTGGCATCTTCGAACTTTCCGGATAGCTTTTCTGTGCACTTTGTGTCCAGTAATTAAGCTTCCAAAACACGGTAACTCAGCAAGAAACTACCTTCAAAGGCCTAGCTAGGCAGCACAAGTCAGTCAGCTTGACGAATAAGGGCAGTTCTCTAAAGCAGGGTCCCTTTGTAGGTCCCCAATATAGTACGGCACGCTTACAAAAGGACCCTAAAAGGGAACCTAATTTAGAGAACTGCCCATATAATCGCCAGAATTAGGGTTTAGGGTTTAGGCTGCAGGGGTGTGAGATTAGGAACCTGGGATAAATCTATACTTGGAGGATCATGGGACTTAGTAAGTAAGGTTATAAGTACCTTAATTCGAGTTATAATTAAATATAACTATAGTTACCTCATTTATAACCCTAGCTACTAAGTCCCATGATCCTCTAAGTTGTATGTTGAGAAAGCACAGCTTGCCATTTCCACATGTACGCATGTTTCACATGTCACTTCCCTGCATCAGCAATGAGCTATCCAGAAGTCAGTACGTTGTGCCATGTTCACCCACTGCTGCGCATCAGGATGCTGTCAGGGGAAGAGGTGACGGGCATGCGTGTGGAGGATTAGAGTGATGTGAAGGAGTTACGGCAACAACTGAATCGCTTGCACGGCTTGCCCACGCGATTCAGACAAAGGCTGTTCGCTTGCGGCATTCCTTCAGATGATTCTGCCCCTCTGGACTCGCCGCAGGTCACGGAATATGGAAGCAAGACCAACTGCAGTTCCAGGGGCGAGTGACTCGAAATCGGAGCTGCTGCTGGTCATGCTTCCGTGTTCCGTGACCTCCGAGACGCAAGCGGAAGAGCTGGCGAGTGCCTCCACCGCTCCGTGACCGAGGTTCCTCTTGGCAAAGTGTCCCCATTACACAAATGTTCTCAAGTCTCCGAGACCTGAAGCCCCTATAAGTCCTACACCCCAAAAAACCTTTGGCCATGAACTCAGACAGAATCAAGAAACAAGTTCGGGCTTTTTGTTGCAGAAGCCCTGGCACCCAGGCTATATGTCCCGCAATGATGGCTTCACTGCGCTGCTGGCAGCTTCTCGAAATGGCCAGGTGGAGGTTGTGCGATTGCTGCTGGAGGCCGGTGCCGACGAGGACATGGGCCACAATAGCAGCTCCAATGCCCGCATCTCTGGGCGGCCATGTGGGGGTTGCGCGTTTGCTGCTGGATGCCGGTGCTGACCGTAACTTAGCCAACAGTTGCGGTGACACTGCCCTGATGGCAGCTTCTGTGCAGGGCCATGTGGAGGTTGCACGTTTGCTGCTGGATGCCGGTGCTGAGCGTAACTTAGCCAACAGTTGCGGTGACACTGCTCTGATGGCAGCTTCTGCGAAGGGCCATGTGGAGGTTGCGTGTTTGCTGCTGGATGCCGGTGCCAACAGCAAGTTAGCCAACAGTTACGATGACACTGCCCTGATTGCAGCTTCTGTGAAGGGCCATGTGGAGGTTGCGCGTTTGCTGCTGGATGACGGTGCGTAGTCAACAGTTACGGTGATACTACCCTGATGGCAGCTTCTGCGACGGGCCATGTGGAGGTTGCACCTTTACTGCTGGATGCCGGGGCCGACCAACAGGTACGGTGACGCTGCCCTGATGACAGCCTCTGCGAAGGGCCATGTGGAGGTTGCGCGTTTGCTGCTGGATGCCGCTTGCCGACAGCAACTTAGCCAACAGTCACGGTCGCACTGCCTTGAATCTGGCATCTGTTGGCGGCCGTGTTCAAGCAAAGCGGTTGCTGCTGGAGGCCAGCACCGGCAAGAACTCATTCAACAAGCGACATCACGGCTTCTCTCTAATCGCAACCCCAAGAGGCAGCGTTGAGCGGTATCGGAGCGGCCTCAGACTAAAGGGGCTCTTTGAGCGCAAGTGCCGCCTCAGCGCCGGAGTCCTTGAAGGGACTCCGGCGTTGAGGCGGCAAGGCACTCAAAGAGCCCCTTTAGGCTGAGGCCCCTCTCTTCAAGGGCGATGGGCTGAAGCTGGACGAGACCGCTCTGCGCTTGATCCTGAGGATCATGCGCAGAGTCTTCTCGTCCAGCCCTGGCACCTGCGCTTTTTTGGGCCTCAACCCTAAACCGCAAGGTTCAATGACAAGTATGACCCTGCTCTGTGGGTAGCAGGCCAATGGTCGCTAGTTCATACATGTTCAAGAAATTATTGCAAAGCAGACCCTAAGTAGTAAAATTCTGAAGTATACTTTTGCAGACCCCGAAAAAAGAAATGTAGGGATCCGACTGGTGACGAATAGTTTACCCCATTACAGTTCCTTACTAATCATGTTATTCTAGAACCCTTGATTTTGGGATCCCCTGTTCAGGCAAGATAATTACCTGGTGCTACTCACTCCCCCGTCTTCCTGAATGGGCTTCAAACATATACCCACTAAGGGACCAGCTCCCAATCTTCTGAAACGCGGGTTTCTGGAAATCAGAGGCGAGGGGGATTAAAGCATGATATGCCAGCATCTAAGGTTGCTGGGGTTCTTAAGGTCTTAATAGGGTTTCAGGCTTTAGGGTTTAGGGGGTTTGGGGTTTTGCTGGGGTCTGTTATTTCTAATCTCACAACTCAGACTTCTCTATGAAGCGACACGTGACACAGAGGCGCGCGTCGAGCTTCACCCCAGACTTTTCCAAGCCACTAAAACACCCGACACAGGGTTGATTAGGGTTTTAGAGGGCGTTATAGCTTCCACAGGGCTTTATCAAATTTCACAACCCCCAAACCCTAAAGCCTATAAACCTAAACCCTAAACCATAAACCTCCAACACCTCAAACCCATTCGCCGACACCGTCGACCCGCCAACCACTCAACCCCACACCCAGAAGCCCTGGGTTTAGGGTGTAGAGAAGCCCTAAACACACGCCTCACTACACCCAAACCGCTCCGCACTAAACCCTAGACCCTATAGACCCTACGAAGCTTCCCTTTTCGAAGGCCCCCCTAAACCCTAGACCCTAAAGAACCTATCTTATTGCTATTATGAGTACCTTACTATATACGTCCTTAAAACGGTAGAACGATAGGTCATTTAGGGTCCAGGTAGTCCTTAATCACTAAACTAAAGTCGTAAAGCCTGAACCTTTCATCTCTAAGCCCTAAACCCTAAACCGAACCGTAGACGAGCCGAGTTCAGAGGTTCACAGAGCATCCGCAGGATCTCCACGGACAGCTCAACGACCTTCTCTGGATCTTCTTCAAGGTCGACTTAATGTTTCGGATTTAGGGCTTCAGGGCTTTAGGGCTTTTTTTGTTTAGGGTTTAGGGTTAAGGGTTCATACGGGTTTAGCTTTCGGGTTTGGGTTTAGGGTTTATGAGGGTTTAGGTTACGGATCTTAGGGTTCAGGGTTCAGGCTTGTATTTTTGTTTTTGTTTTTCTTAAGGGTTTCCTGGGGTTTAGGGTTTGGGGTTTTAGGATTTGGGGTTTTAGGGTTTTGGGGTTTAGGGTTTAGGGCTTAGGGCTGGGGGCTCAGGGAGGCAGCTGATCACAAAAGCCAAGAGCCTCGTCTTTGCGAGCTTCTGGACTCCTTCTTAAAGGGTTTAGGGTTTAGGGTCTTACCCATAGGCCCCTAAGTAGTTCCTTTTTGGGATTCCCTTAGAGGACTCTAAAGAAAAACCATAAAAAGGAACTACTTAGGGGCCTATGGGTAAGCCCGGGAACTCAATCCGCGTACTCGACTCCCCTTGGCTGCGAGGACATGGCCAAAGAACGCCATGGCCCCCGTCGCTCCGAATCCGGCTAGGGGTCCACAACTAGAGACTTTCTGACGTGCTTTAGGGTTTAGGGTTCAGGGTTCGGGGTCCTAAACCCTATAAACCCTATAAACCCTACAAACCAGGTAAACCCTATAAGCCCTATAAATCCTTAACCTTAAACCGTTCAAACCCTCCTCAGACCCAGCGGCCAGAGCCGATCACTAAGCCAGACAAGCAGGTTGGCATGCCGTCGCCCACCAATTGGTTTCTGGTGAACGGCGACGTCTGCGACCGTGGCGAGAATGCCGGAGCCTCGATTTGTTTTTCAACCTGGAGGTGTTCACCTTGTCCTGGCACATGAAACATTTCCTAAGGGTCAAAGCGCCCAGTATCTAAGGGCTTTGGGGCCGTTTTGGGTGAGTAATTACCTAAAACCATAAAGAAGGATTACTTGGTCCCTTAGGGATTCGCAATCAAGCCACGTAGACCATGCATTGCTTCAGTAACGAGCTTGATTCGGCTTTTCTGTTAAAGATCCCACGTGGTTCTGTTTTCTAAAGACTTCCCGTCTTGAATACATTGGTCTCATATATATATATATGTCTATATATATACATATTTATTTATTTATTTTATTTACATATATATATATATACATATATGTGAATGAGAACACCCCCGCAGTCTCTAACATTAGCATCGCGAGTTAAACCCCAGAGCCCTGTTCGAATTATTTCCGCTCCTAGATTATACCTCCCCCCCACGCAGCTCCTCTCTGCCCGATCTCTTGTCTCGTCTTAGGCCCGAAATATACCAATGGGGTGTAGGGTTTAGGATCCGAGAAGTCCAAGTGCAGAGAAAAGGAGAGGCCTCAGCTAAACCCTATTAAGCTCTAAACCCTAAATCTAAACCCAGGACTCTGAAAACCCTAAACCCTAAAGCCTAAACCTAAACCCAGCACTCTGAAAACCCTGAACCCGGCACTCTGAAAACCCTAAACCCTAACACCTTAAACCCCCAAGCAAAACCTTAGGCCCCTCCCCTTGAACCAAGCCTCCTCAAAAATCCTAACGCTGTTAGGCTTAGGGTTTAGGGTGTAGGGCTTAGGGTTAATATGGTTTAGGGTGTAGGGTTTAGGGTGTAGCATATAGGGTTAAGGTGCAGGGTGTGGGGTTTAGGGTGTAGGGTTTAGGGTGTAGGGTTTAGGGTTTAGGGTAGCGGCTTGAAATTCAATGTAGCAAGCCCTGCAGTTTGTCAACTGTTTACACCCAAGCGTACTTCTTCAATCCCAACCCTAAACCCAAAACCCCAAACCCTAAACTCCCACTACACCCCAAACCCGAAACATCAGAACCACCAAAACACCAACCCGAAAGTCTCGAAGTGCTGAGCCCTAGACCCCCAAACTGTAGATCCCAAGCGCCGAAGCTCCCGGCTGGGCCAATTTAGAGTTTAGGGCTTAGGGTTTAGGGCCAAAGCCCCGGTGCACGTCTTAGCTCTCAGCGCTCATGTACGTTTGTAGTGGCTTTTGGGTTTAGGAATCAGGGTTTAAGGTTTAAGGATCCGGGTCGGGGGTTTAGGAGTGAGTGTTTAGGCCTGTAGTGTTCTGTCGGCCCGAAAGGGCTACCAATATGGCTATTTTGGGCCGAATTCTAGACTCTAGACTACATGAGTACACGGACTCTACATGGGAACAATGCCACTTTGCAGCCGCAGTGCTGTCTCCGCACGACTTCTCTTCTGGAGGTATGTTAATGCTCCTTCTTTTTTGGAGCTGCTTATGCGAGATAGCGTGTAGGGTTTGCGGCCAAGTTTGGGGTTAAGTTGGGATTTAGCAATGAGGGTTTATGATGTTTTTTTGTTTTTGTGGCTCCCTACGGTTTAGGAATAACGATGAGGCCACTGAAATATGGGCGCTGCTGTCCCAGCCTCAGTTGCCTTCTTTGGGTTTTTGCCAAACGAGACGGCGACCTTCAACGTGGTAGAATTGCCTTAAACCCCTAAACCCCAAATCCTAACCCCCGAAACTCTAAACCCTAAATCCCTAAACCCCCAAACCCCTAAACTCTAAACCCTAAACCCAAAAACCTAAACCCGAAAACCCTAAACTCTAAACCCTGGGCTTTTCGGAGGGATCCCCAGAGCCTCTTATGGGTTCAACTTGATCCAACTTCTCGGAGGGTTTAGGGTTTAGGGGTTTAGGGTCTAGGGTTCATAGGGTTTCGGGTGCAGGGTTTAGGCTCTTCGATTTGGTTCCTTAGCCAAAGGGGTCCTAGGTTCCGCTATGGGGGGGATGCCTTCGCAAATCATGCTAGAGTACCTTGACCGTCAAATGTAGTACCCTTTTTGGGCTACCTTAGTTTCCTATATTACAGGATCCTGACTGTAAAATAGGTCATCCAAACAAAGGTACTACATTCAAGGGTCTAGGTAATTCCTACTATAGTACTATAGAAACCCTACATTCTACCATATAGATCCTTATAGGACCCTTTGGAAACCCTACATTCTACCGTATAGATCCTTATAGGACCCTTTGGAAACCCTACATTCTACCGTATAGATCCTTATAGGATCGGACCCCTTTGGCTCCTGATTTGGACATATGCGTTTCGGCATCCGCCCCTCTCCCCCTCCGCACATGCACTCGGACAGTGTGGCTGCTGCCGAGGTAAACCGTGAGACCCTAAACCTCCATGCCCGATGGAGTGCACCTAAACCCTAAACCCCTGAACCCCGAAACCCAAAACCCTACACCCTAAACCGTAAACCCTAAACTAAACCCTAAACCCTAAACCCCTCGCAAAGACCATTGAAGCTTTCGACAGGATGACGCCTGCTTGGAGAGATGCGAAGCAAACCCAAAGTTCAACCCTAACCCTACACCCTACCCATAGGCCCCTAAGTAGTTCCTTTTTATGGTTTATATTTAGGATCCTATAAGGGAATCCCAAAAAGGAACTACTTGGGCCTATGGGTAGGGCACTGCCTTTTGCACACTTGTCTGACAGTGCCACATGGAGCTTCCCGCTTCAGCGACGATGTATAGTACTTTTGCTTTGATAATTAACTAAAGTAACCCGGGAAAGGTATTATATCTGAGGGTCTATGTACGCTTTGCAATTCCCAACGAGTCTCAGCCGGATGCTGCGACTGCGATGCGCGAACCTTGCCAGAGTGAGCCTTTAAGTAACAGCTATCATGCCTCTCTCAGTGGGGCAGGGCCTGCATAGATCTATAGACTCTAAACTAAACCCCATATGTATATGTATGGGTGTATGTAAATATTATATCATATTTTCTCTACTCTATATGTGTAAATATATATATATATATATTTATTTGTTTGTTTGTACAAATACAATATACGTATATGTGAGCGTCCGTAAACCCTTCATCAAGGCCCCCGGAAGCTCCAAACTAAGGTTTGCCTTCATGTCGCTCTGGCCACAATCGATGTACGTCCATCGCGGGAACCACGAGGACTCTGCAACGGTGGGGCCTTGCAAACTGCAGACATCTTCAGACTCAGCGTCTTAGCATCGGAGACGAAGAATAATTAATGTTGGTTCTATATTCATATTCATATTCATGATGAGATTAATACAACTATATGGTTGTTATTGATAATCAGAATGGTGGTGACAGTGACAGAAACAAGAACATTGATCGGGTTGGCTTCCAAGCTCAAATCCGTGCTTCTTGGTACATCGAGTTGGTGTTAACCTTGGCACTTCGTTTCCGCAGTCAGTTGTAGCCGAGGCAACTAGCAGCGAGCGGCATGCACCCGAGATATGACGTCATTTCGCTTTGGCTTCCTTCGTTGACGCTTGTTACAAGCCGCTTGTTTCGAAGTTGTAGCCCCCATGCAATCACAACTCGACTCGCCGTGTCCGTAAAGCGGCGTCGCTTCTGTTGTCTCCGAGCGCAACGAGATTGGGCCTCTTGTGATATTTTGGGCTGGGATTCAGCCAATGAAAGAATGATAGTAATAATCATCATCATACTAATAATATCAATAACCATAACGATAAGAATAACAATAGTCAAAACGATGATAACCCCGCAAAAACGTCCTAAGTCCTGAAGGCGCAAGGCCGCGAATGCTCGCAGTCCCGACCAGGATCGCCTGCTGAATATGGACTACAACTGCGGCGGTTTCTACGATGAAGTGCTGGGCTAAAACCTGGCGCACACTAGGGGCATTGAGGCTTTTGGGTTTAGGGGTTGTTATCTTGACTCATCTGTTTGTGGATTTAGGCTTGCCCCACTGAGTGCACATTTCTATGTGGCGTGCTAGTTGTGCTTTTTTCGAACAATTGCCGAGTCAATCTCGGACCAAGCCATCACTCGTGTAGACATGGAGATGTTGCGAGGTCCAGAAGTAATCCAGAAATCCAGAACTCATCCTCTACTACGGGTCAGCTACTCACGACAGACTTGTTGTTTTGTAGCTTTAGTCGAAATCCTAGATGCCTCATGGTCCAACCTAAACCCTTCGCCCTAAACCTTAAACCCCAAACCCTACCTTAGCTGCCGTAACGCTCCCTTCACGAAATGCTACCCTTTTCAAGGCATGCGTATAATATCAGAAGCTCCGAAGAAAAAAACATCAAAAAGCAGAAACGGAAACACACACATTATAAGTTGTAGGTTTTCTTGTTCTGAGTTCACCCCTAAACCCTACACCCTTTGCATCGTTTCTGCGGGTTTTCAGGTCTTGAGGAAGTATGGTCGAGACACCGGCGCCATGGCCCTCCTGGCATGTTGTTGGTAGAATCGGGGGTTGGGGGTTTAGGGTTTTCTTAAGGGCTGTAGAATTTGGGTTCAAGGGTTTAGGGTTTTCTTAAGGGCTTTAAAACTAGGGTTTAAGGGTTTAGGGGTTTCTTTNNGTTTAGGGTTTAGGGATTTTCGAGGTTGAAAGGACAGGGGATTTGGCTGAGGATGTAGAGGGTTTAGGGTATGCAGGGTGTAGAGGGTGGATGCGCGGTTAGGATATATTGCAGCTCGGAGATTTGAGAGCCCAGCAATAAAACCTTCGTGCAGGACAGTGCGATTCTGAGCAGCACGTACCAGCATGCTTGAAACGGTGAGATTTGCCCCTGATAAGTTTTAGGTAACCTTAAACACTAAATCTTGAACCCTAACCACC
>CAJNJA010041698.1:17500-27426 GCA_905231915.1 Symbiodinium necroappetens | reverse complement strand
CGGCTGCTGTTGTTGCTTCTGCAGACATGAAAAGCGACAGCGACGAACCCTCATCATGCAAACCCTGGTCAACGTCGAAACTCTGATCCCTTCCGACCACAGGCTCTTCCAAAACCCTGTCTTGAAACTCGTTCTCCAGAAAAATCAGGAAAATCAAACGACGTTTCAGAAAAACAATTCTCATTAGAATCGTAAATCACATGATGCATGGCAGCACAACTCAGGCTCTGTAAGAAGTTGCTGCTCTCGCTGGCTCTGCCCTACCTCCCTTTCCAAATCTCTTGGCAGCATGGAGGCAATCCCTGGCAAAATGAAGCACTTCTTCTTGGTGGCCTGGTCCTTCTCAGCGCCATCCTTGGAGGAGGTTGCGGCTGCACCCTGGTGCTTGCCCCCTTGTCCTTCTCCTGGTCACTCTTGTTCCCTTGCCGTTCTTGCCTTTCTCATTCCGCCTTTACTGTCCTTGTCTTTTCCTTTCTTTTTTCCTTTGTTGTCCTTTTCTTTATCCTTTCCTTTGTTGTTCTTTCCTCTCCGGTCAAAACGATCCTTGTTCTTTTCAAACTGAAGTTGGTTGGCATGCTCACCCCTTCCCGGACCTATCTTGGAAACCAATATGCGAAGATTGGAGTCATAAAAACGCAAAGCAGATTCGAGCTGGTTAAGGCTATCTATCTTCGTGAAGCAAAATATATTTCTTGGCCTCTACTCAGGTTCCTAAGCATGACCACACAGCTATCTGCCTCAGTGAGAGCGAGATCGGGAAACCCTGCAGTGACATGAACTTCAAAATCTCCTCTCTGAGGGAACTCTATCCGTGAACAAACCGAAAGTTCTGGATGCAGTCTGCGCATCGCTTCGCACCCAGCCCCCCTAGGAAAAGAACTGAAACTCTGACGAAGGTACAGGAACACTCTGGTGCTTCTCACACTCTCACCCTTCGACAGTCTGGGAGTTCTGTACTGTGGCGTCTTGTCCAAAGTGAGACTGGATCTCTCTAGTCCTATCATCGAACAGAGCGAGCCACGGCAAAGAAAATCTCCAAGACTCAACCCAGGCCTCCCTGCCTTGCGCCCTCGTCATCCATCCAAGACTTTGAAAGGATCAGACAGGCTACCGACCCTTCCCTTTGGACTCTCCGACACTGTCTTCTGCTGCTCCTGCACCGTGTGGATAAGGAGCTGAGTCTCACAAGGCGACCAAAACAGACTCAGTCCTGGCACCTCTTTTGGAGACCGAAGTTTGCAGCGATTTCGGCTTCACAGTATTCAAATTTTGCAACTCAATTCAGTACCTATGCGCGGGGACAGGCGACGATTTTGACGGACATCCTGCAGTTCACGCTCCACCGTGCTCTGCACCAAGTACGCCTGAAATGGCGTCATTCATTCTGCCCACATGATTTGGCAATAACCATTGGAGCAAAGTGCAACTCTTGTTGAAATCGTCTCGATGGAGTGGCTCACAGTTTTTGAATGTGCCCTTGCACAAAAAGCCTCCACAGTAGTTGCTTTGCTTTGCTGCAAGACAGCTTGCTGCTGTGGGAAGAACGTGTTGAACATCGTGCAGGAAATTTGTAGTCAGCAATGCCATCCGGTGCTTTCAACTTGGTTGCTCTGGATTCAAGTGCATGTCGCTTGCAGCTGTTGAGCTTTGAAGTAAAGAATTCTGAGCTATGCTGCAAACGAGCCCAGCAAGTGTGTGGTGGGACTCTAGAGAGAGAAATGGCTCGTCTGGGTCCAGGCCGGTGTGCCCTCTCTCTCTAGGGAGGGTAGATCCAGGTCCCCACACACAGTGCTTGCGGGGAGTGTTTGTAGCCAAGGGTTTTGTTGAACTCCAGACTGTCGTTCCGTCTTTTTCGTGGTGGCGAAGCGTAGGTCGCACGCCGGATGACCGGTTCCCGGGATGCTGAGACGGACGAGCCGTAGCTCTGACATGCCAAGAGCAAGGCCTTCTTCTGTTCCAAGACCTACTGGAAGTTCGCTTGTGGGGACGTCGATCCCGTCTAGAGTGCCCGTGGGGCCTTCTGGCCTAGCGCCACCACAGCCTGCCCTCTCTGGGAGCAGTGCAGCAGAGTGGTCCTTTAGTCTTTTCATCGGTGCTCGCAAAAGCTTCTCAAGCTATCTTTCGCATTATCCAATACTGGAACGGTTTTTGAGCCAGTTTGAGGCGCTAATTGTAAACATTTCTCCTTTTATGGAGAATGGTGGGCGTCCGGGCAGGTCTCTAGAAGACACAGGTGCTGCACACCAGTTTGACTACACTTGGAGCGGAGTTAGCCTTTTTGAACGTTTCTTGGAGTTTTGGTAGTACCTCAAGAACTTCTTATTGTTTGGAACCTTTTTTATGAATTTTTCCACGGCATGTTGTTTTTCCGAATGTTGTTCAATATGTCATGCCGTTTGCAGGAAAACATACCAAATAAGAATCCAGTCTGCCACTGCCACCTGTTAAAGTTCCCGTGGGCGACGTCTTTTCCGGCCGGATTTCCGCCAACTTTCAATCCAGTGCTAGCCGCGCCTGTCGAAGTCCATTCAGCGGCGACGGCGACCGGGTTGTCTGGTCCGACCTCCGCCGAAGGAAACCCGCTGTGTATTATGCAATGCTCCGCAGCTTTGATGCAAGCATGTGGTTCTCTATGACTCCATGATTTGTATTTCCGACTGTGTCTGAAGGCTTTGCTTGCATGTCAAAGCATGGTTCCATTTTTGTTCGCATACATGTTGCAACTGCGGCTGGCGGACAACGCGTAGATGCAGTTCGATGTAGGTTTTTCGAGATGTCATGCCAAGCCAGATCACTTTGACTGCTTTAAAAGTTGTTGAACATGCTGCAAATGCTGCACAAATAAGTATTACTGACATGAAGCAGCCTCGCACTGATACACCGCATTTTTGCTTCATGATGCGGAACTCGTTGTTTAGGCTGACAAACACATGTGATTAAGCACGCGAATGGATGTGAATGGAGCTTCATGGTGCAGCAGATATCGAGCCACTTGTCTGCACCAGATGTGTTGCACGGGGGATGCGTCATGATGTGCGATGTTCTTGCGACACAGCACAGTTTCGCTGGGATTGCTTCTCCAAAATGTTCAGACCACGAGCTGTATTGCGAAGTTTGTGTTGTCATGCTGAATAGCATGATGCCCAAGTTGTCATGTGGATCCGCGCAGCATGCTGCTCCATTAGTGCAGATTTTCCAGTGCAGACTTAGATGTGTAACTTTGTCAGCAGGCACTGGATTGCAAATCCGCGAAAAGTGTCGCCGCCGCTGTGATGGCAATGCTTGCGGATATGAGAGACCACTAACTGCCAGCGAACCTCAGCATGAAAGTATGTTGTGTTGACTTCTGAATAAATTCTGGAGTTCGCGCATTCGTCCCGAATGCACAAAGGCGTCATGCGGCGCGTTGAGCAGTCAGCATGGAAGTATCATGAGCGGCTCGGGTGGCACTATATCCGAAGATTGCTAACAAGATTGGGATTGCCATGTGTTGATCGGCTGAGTGGCCGGTCTCAGATGTGAGGCTTTGCAGGAAGCAGCTGCTTGAGTTGGAGCCGATCCAGTGAACGCCTCGTTAGGTTCGTTCAGTCCCGTCTTTCAGTGCCTCGTTTGAGGCATTCGTCGGCCAGGGACTGCCACCGAGTCCTCGCACTGGCATAGCCCCCGTCCCTTTCTCACCTGCCAAAGTTTTTCAGAAGCTTTGTCAGTTACAGTGCACATCTGCAGGTTCCGTTTATTCAAGGAGCAGGTTCGACTCGTTGGGTCACACTGATTTGAGATGTCGCTACTCTGCCCATTGCGCAACAATCACTGCTCAGCTCCGCCAACAGGCCCAAAACCGGTGGCAATGACCTTCCGTTGTCTTTCGAGCAGCTTTTCGCGGAGTCGTGCAGCTGCAGGGCTGCATGTGAGAATTTGAAGACCAGTGTCGGGGATCCATTGAACGGAAGATCACCCGCTAAGTGTTCACGGGCCTGACGGCTCACACGTGTATGCTGTACGCACAAGCACATGTTGCCAAATGCAAGGCAGGGCCACAAAACGAATTGCGTGCGAAAGGCGTGAAGGTGCGCATGCTGTCACATCTTTCGCCTTTTGGTTGCTGCCGGAGTGTGTGACCGCAGGTTCCAGGCCAGCCCAATCCTCAGAAGCTTGACATTGGCTGTGACGTCGGGCCAACGTGCCATCAATGAACTTCGCCTGCCCAGGGAACGGCACTGCGATCAAGGAAGCAGTATAGGCAGTTGAAGCCAGCAGCATGTGTGCATTCCTGATTTGATTACGACTTAGAGCAACCATGTCCTCAACCATCTCAACTGATTTTGCCAGAAGCCTCAAACGCTGGTGGACCCTGGCAGACCTCAAAATTGCAGAGCAGGTCGGACTATTTGCGTACAATTGCGAGTCTTGTCACTGTCGCACGATACTACAGGCAGAAGATGGCTCCTCGGATGCCTCTTCCAGTTTCGGTGACGAGCCGCCTGAAAGAGACTTGTTTGCAGTGAGCCTGCGCAGCCTGTTGCCTCAATGCACTTTGCGCTTGAGAAGCCGCTTCTCAGGTTCACCAATTCTACATGCTCCTTCCATGCAGTCCATTCAGATGCGTCGAAAAAGCATTGAAGCCATGCTAGCGCGACGAAGAAACTCCAATCGAAAGACGAGCGTGCCGAATGCCATGCCTGAGGCAGGGTGGAACTAGTGTTTCCGGGGATGGCACGTGGATTGTGTAGTCTCCACTGCCTGCAGGAAGCTGGACCTGCCAAAGAAGCCGGAACAGCAGCGAAAATCATGCTAAAACACGTCAGAGCGAGAGGTTCCACATACTGCAAACAGAACCACTTCTCAAAAGCTGTCGTTCTTCTTTGGACAGCAGGTGAGGTTTTCGCCGGAAGTGATGCTGACCTGCAAGACCCGGATCTCATTGAGCCGTGGCAATGATTGCTTACGGCAAAGGCAGGTTGCATTACACCACACGCAGGTTCTGCAGTGTTCTGACACCGGCAGCTCAGGAGATTCTCACCCCTCCCGATGAGCAGGAAGTGCCGCTTGACTGGAATCATGTCAATCTCAGAAAGCACTGGTTTGGGTGCATTTGTCGCACTTTGGTCGCCCAGAGGCTGATGCGGATGGGCGACTCGCCCGGGACTCGCCAAGTCCGAACTTGTACGATGTCTGCCCTGGTTGAGAAGGAAAGAAGTCCTGAGCCCTGCTTAGGTCTGAAGGGTTTACGGAGAAGGATGCAGAACGTCTGCGAAAGGCCTTCGTGCTGCATCGGTGCCGCTGGCGAAAGGTTTGTGGAAGCTCCAGTCCTTGCGGAGTCTGCTGCATGTTGCTGGGTGCCTTAGTGCCCAGGCAAGCTTTCAGAGTCCTGGCTGCAGTTACGGCCTTCACGGACTGTGGGCGCGGCCTGGGCGTAGGGAGGTTCGTCGCCGGTGTTCTTTTTGCTCTCTTGTTTGGGTGTGGCGTCCTGAGGATTGCTCTTGTCTGCATTGTTGTCAAAGTTGAGACCAAAGCTGAAATCTAGCTCTGTCAATGTCCCATCACGATTCACGCCGACTTTGTGTGCTCAATCCCGCGTAGAGAGTGAAACCATGTGGTCTTTGTAGTGTGAGACTTCTCAGAATCGACGTCTGTGGCAACTGTTGGGCGGTGGACTCTGAGGCCCAGAGATTCATACAGACGATTTGGAGCAGAGCCCGGGCAAGCACCAGTTTGGGGCGGTCTTTTGCTGATACTTCTCCTGGAGAGCCAAGGATTCTCGACTACCTTGGGTACCTGAAGATTTCCGAAGCCGACATCCACGCGATGGTATCTGAGATCACGTCGCCTTGACTGTTAGTCATGAAGCGGACAACATTTGATTCACCAGTGATGTGCCGGCTCAGGAGGTATTCCACCATGGAGTTCGAGGAGTTCATGAGTTTTATGACTCGGGCAAGGGCATCGGTGCTGAATCAGGGGTATCAGTCAGAAAGTGCTGCGATCGCTAATCTTGAGGCATTTTTGATCGAGGTTCTCAGCCTCAATTGGTACGAAAACCGGCTTGCGTTCGACGTCTTTCAGCCATTTTTCCTGGGCCGCCCCTTTCCAACCGTACACCAGGGCTTACACAACTTGAAATTTGGTTCAAGCTACCGTCAACATGTGTCATGCCGGATTTCCGCTTAAGATTAGGACGTTCGCTGACTCGGCTATACTGCATGACCTGTCGCGAGAAACGTTGGAGTTTTGCAGGGTGTATGGGGCTCCGTGTTTAAGCTTTTATGTTCAAGAAGCCCGCTTCGGCGCAGGCTGTCGCGGGCTAACTAGCACTATCGGGTTTACCACGGGCGTGGTCAGGGCTTTACAGGGGTCAGGGTTTCGGTTTGGACTGGCCTGCAGGCTTCGGTAACCACAGGCGAAGGCTCAGTGTTGTCCGTTTTCTTAAAGTCCATGGGGCATGGACGTGGGTTTAAGGTTTCGGGTTTAGGGTTTATAGCTTGAGATTTGGGGTTTGCTGACGTGACCGTCACACTTGGCAAGCCCGATTCCGATAGTCTCAGACCGCAGCGGCCTGCGTTGAAGCAGTTGCCTTGAGTATGAAAAGTTGCGATTAACGCCTAAACCCGAAGCCCTATAAGTCCGAGACCCCAATGTTCCTCACGATGGCTTACGTAGTATGGCCGCTATGGTGCCAGTGCACATCCTGATCTTCAGCGGAGGCCGGCATGACACAACAGCCAATCGGGAGAGAGAAGACGGACCTCAAACGAATAATCAATGAAGATCGGTACAAAAGCTAAACCTGAAAAGCTCTCCCGACGTGTCACTACCGAAGGGAAGGGTGATGTGCTGCGGCTTGTGGCCTTTGAAAGCGTCTGAGGCATTTGATCAGAATCAAGCCGCTCAGCAGCACGGAGCACGAAGCGCACCGAGAGCTCAGCATGGAGCCGGTGGGAACTTCCTCTTCAGGTGCGCGAGAAGTTCGCACTTTTCGATGCGGACCAGTCCGGAGAGCTCAGCGCTGACGAACTCGACGCTCAGAGCGAACCAGTGGCCAAGAGCTGCATGTTTTCAAGAGTTGGCTGTGCCTCCCAGGAAGGTGTCCTGAAGTCCTTGGGAATCACACCATCCAGACATCTTGCAGCAAGCAGCTTTGGAATGTTGTGGTGCATTGGGGTCTCAATGTGCGGCCCTTTCTGCCCAGAGCCGGGGACCTGACAAGTGACCGGAGATGGGGCATTTCGTGAATGGTAGGAGGGACTCTCTGTAGCCCCTGACCTTCGAGGAACCACCATAGCTGGAGCCCTGGCTGTGGTGGACGAGGATGGCTCGGGCAGTCTGGACTTTGAGGAGTTCGTGCAGCTCCTTCTGATCTACCGTCCCCCGGTCAAGATTTGCAGAGAGCAGTTTGGGATACTTCGAAGTCCCAACCCAAGTGCCACATGTTTTGGGCATTAAGGAAAAACGGAAGGATTCGCAGAGTCGGAGGCTGGGGTTCTGGAACGGTAGCGGTCGGCGCCAACGCTTTCTCTGCAAACGAGGTATTGAAGCTGCATCGCATTTTCACGCGGTTTGCAGAGACCAAGTGGCTTGACAGAACGAAATTCCGGGGGGGGGTTTCTGCTGTTTGCAGAAGTGACCCGTCTTAGTCTTGATTGGCCAGTGGAGTGTCTGAGCGTGGTTAAGGCCAAGCACATCTGGGAGGCGGATGTTACCCTACGACCGCTCGAACAAGGCCTCGTCTCTCCAGCTTTGGCACAGTGCTGCTGGGTACATGTGGCAGGCTCTGATCGAGATGTTCGGCAGCCAGGCGGCGCAGCTGGCCTCGCGGCTTGGGAGTGCCATGCCCAGGCGACCCTCCCATCACCCTCACACGAAGTACGCAGCCATGCGGTCCATGCTTTCAGCTTCCATGTTGTGCACGGCTCTTGGCTTTGAAGGCCGCCATCCGAAGGAGAAGAGGCACGGAAGATCATGTGGCCGCGAGTTCTGCCCGCGTGCCGGATGCCAGGGCAAGAAGCCAAGCAAGAAGGCGGAAGGAATGACCTTCCGTGTCTTGCCTGAAAAGTTCATGTCATTGTGCTCTTGTAGGAAGAACGGTGCAAGTTTGGTATTTGGCCCTCAGAGCAGGGACACTTTGCTTTCATGAGGTGAGTTCCTCATCTGGGCCAGGATCGGTGCACCGAGTTTCGGCCTACTCGCAGAGCATTGTAGAGCCATTGCTTCGTGAAAAGGCGCCTCCGAGAGATTGAAGTCCAGTGGTACCAGCAGGCCTTGCAACAGAACAAAATGGGTGAACTTTAGACTTGACCTCTGCCAGGAATTTGCACGAGCAGATGTGGACAAAGGAGGCTTCTTGGACGAGGCCGCCGTTCCCTTTCGCACCGGCTTTCCTTCTGATGACAGTGGAAGCTGAAAGCTGGTGGCGTCTGCGGCTCTCCTGTGAGCGCCCTGCTTCCTGTGCGCTGGGCCGTGTCTGCAAGGAGGAGATCCGCCTGGTGCTGCAACGTCTCGGCTACACTCCGCTGCGTGCGGCCGCTTTGCTTCGCTCCAGTCATCACCGCTCCACTGTTCGTCTTGGACATGTGGCTTCTGGCTGCCTTAGTGAGCTCAGGTAATCTTTGACATGATTGAAGCAGCTAACCCGCAGAAGCGTGCGGATCTTAGTGCGAGCTGTCTCACAGCATGCGGCCATACTAGTGCTTCCTGGAGCAACACACGATCCGATTCAGGCGGAATGTTGGACTTCGATGAGTTTGTCCAAATGTGCCTCGTGTGCAGTGCGTAAACTTTTTGCAATGTTTCCTCCCATCGAGTTTTGGGCAAGGTAATTCTGCAGGAGCGGTTGCAAACGCCCACAGGCTTAGCAGGCAATCCAAAGGTAGCAGCTGCAGTGCTGCCTGAAATCAGCATCCGGAAAGTAAGTCCTGGATTTGGGGCGCATAGTCTGCACTTTCGATCGGAAGGTTAGCTGAAAAGGGGCCCCGTGATTCCAATAAGCAACCTCATAGTCCAGGGCTGGAGCCTGCTAACTGCGCGCCACACAAAGTGAGGATGGAGCTCTTCCGGAATTCAAACGGCTTCATGCGCCATGAAGTCAGGGACGGATGCACGTTGCCAAGAGAGTTGCAAGTGCTAAGACCTGTCCTGGCTCATCACTCCTGGCTGTGATGTCATCTGCAGGAATTCAAACAAAGCTTCGACATGTTCGACACTGAAAAGGTTGGTGAGGTTGCCGGAGGGCGACCTACAAAGTTGCATGACGGCCGCACTGAAAGCGTTCGTAGGGTATGTTGGTACTGAAGCAGGTTGATGTGATCCAAGTGGGTGGCATACTGCGCTCACTCGGATTCGTCACCGAGCTGGCAGAAGTGCAGGCGTGGCAGATTGCAGGTAGGATCCGTGCCTTTACTGCGATGCCAGGTGCTGCTGAAGACTGTGGATTGGAGCCCCGACTGGAGCAACCGACAGTTCAAATAAACTGCGCGTGCGCCAGCCGCTAGCCTCGTGGGCCAAGGAACGGCAGCAACTCCCTGGACTTCTCGGAATTTCTCCGCCTAATGCGCATGCACCGAGAGCAGGAGCTGCTCCGTACCGTTGCATGAAAAGGACAAAGCCTGTTTTGGATGATTGTGTTGTCGGCCGAAGGGCATCATGTCTTCCATCAGAACATAAGTAACATAAGGCATCCGGGATACCTTCGACAAGTATGCAGACACGGATGTCTTGGACGCCTCTTGGTTCGAATTTTTGACAGGAGGTGTAAAGTCGGCGTAAAGGCAGTGACCGAGATGTTCCAGGACTTTAGCATGACACGGTGACGATTCTACTCGTAGGGGCTAGTGGGACATCACATCTCCCGCCTGTCTATTGATGCTGTGAGTCGCTGCTTTTTTCACGCTCGCTGTGTGCCTTTGTTTTCCTCAAGACTCTTTGGCTTACCC